>JAUKWE010071355.1:0-55212 GCA_032356425.1 Cumathamnion decipiens | reverse complement strand
CGAGGCGGCGCTGTGCGCGATCGCGGGCATCCGCGAGGCCGCCCTCGCGGTGCGCACCTCCCCGTCGCGCCACGAGCCGAGCCTCGCGGCGCTGATCGTCGCGGACACGGACGCCGACGGCGCCACGCCGAGCGCCGCGCTCGCGCAGCAGCTGGCGAGCGCGCTGCCCGCGCCGGCGATCCCCACGGCGTTCGAGCGCATCGATCAGCTGCCGCGGCGCGCCGATCGAGCGCTGGATCGCGCGGCCGTCGCGGCGGCGCTCGCCGAGGACGCCGCGAGCGCGGCGCCGGCGTATGTCGCGCCGCGGAGCGAGCTCGAGCAGCGGATCGCGCTCTTGTGGGCGGAGCTGTTCGGCCTGCCGCGCGTCGGGATCCATGACGACTTCTTCCGGATCGGCGGCCACTCGCTGCTCGCGACCCAGGTGGTCGTCCGGCTCGCCGAGGGCCTCCAGATCGACGTGCCGCTGCGCCGCCTGTTCGAGGCCCCGACCGTCGCCGGGCTGGCGGCCGTGATCGAGCAGCTCCTCGCCGGCGGCGGCCCCACCGCGGCGCCGCCGCTCGAGCGCGTGCCCCGCGATCGGCCCCTGCCGCTGTCGTTCGCGCAGCAGCGCCTGTGGTTCCTCGACCAGCTCGAGCCGGGGACGCCCTACTACAACATGCCGGCGCCCATGACGCTGCCCCCGGGGCTCGACGCCGGCGTGGTGCGCAGCGCGCTCGAGGCGCTGATCCTGCGCCACGAAGCGCTGCGCACCCGGTTCGCGGTGATCGACGGCGAGCCGGTCCAGGTGGTCTCGCCGGAGGCCAACGTCGCGCTCACGATCCACGATCTGACCGGGCTTGCGGCCGACGCGCGCCCCGCCGAGGTCCGCCGGCGGTTCATGGCCGACGCGCAGGCGCCGTTCGACCTCGTCCGCGGTCCGCTGATCCGCACCGCGCTCGTGACGGTCGGGCCCACCGAGCAGC
This sequence comes from Cumathamnion decipiens, assembly GCA_032356425.1. Taxonomy (NCBI): domain Eukaryota; phylum Rhodophyta; class Florideophyceae; order Ceramiales; family Delesseriaceae; genus Cumathamnion; species Cumathamnion decipiens. Next base: position 54,250 of record JAUKWE010071355.1, on the reverse strand, counting down.
TCCTCTTGCTGACGCTGCACCACATCATCTCCGACGGCTGGTCGATGGACGTCCTGTCGCGCGAGCTGCGCACGCTGCTCGCCGCCCACATGATGGGGCGGCCGGCCCAGCTCCCGGAGCTCCGGATCCAGTACGGCGACTTCGCGGTGTGGCAGCGCCGCTGGCTGGCGGGCGACGTGCTCGCCGGCCAGCTCGCCTACTGGAAGGACCAGCTCGGCGGTGCGCCGGCGCAGCTCGAGCTGCCGCTCGATCACCCGCGGCCGGCGGTGCAGACCTTCCGGGGCGGGGTGCACACGTTCGCGCTGTCGGCCGATCTGACCCGCGCGATCAAGCGGCTCGCGGCGCGCGAGCAGGTGACGCTGTTCATGGCGATGCTCGCCGGCTTCCAGGCGATGCTGTACGGCTACACCCGGCAGCCCGATCTCCTCGTCGGGACGCCGATCGCCAACCGGGTGCGGCCGGAGCTCGAGGGCATCATCGGGTTCTTCGCGAACACGCTCGTGCTGCGCACGCGGCTCGATCCCGAGGCCAGCTTCGCCGCGCTGCTCGCGCGGGTCCGCGACGTCACGCTCGGCGCGTATGCCCACCAGGACATCCCGTTCGAGAAGCTCGTCGAGGAGCTGCACCCGGCGCGCAGCCTCGCCTACAACCCGCTGTTCCAGGTCATGTTCGCGCTCCAGAACACCGGGCGGACCGCGCTGGACGCCCCGGCGCCGGGCGAGGACGGCTATGCCGGCACCGGGTTTGCGAAGTTCGACCTCACCGCGTTCGTCGCCGAGACCACGAGCGGCATGACCGCGGCGTTCGAGTACAACACCGATCTGTTCGAGCCCCAGACCATCGTGCGGATGGCGGGCCACTTCGCGACGCTCCTGGCCAGCGCCGCGGCCGAGCCGGACCGCCCGCTCCACGAGCTCGCGATGCTGTCGCCCGGCGAGATCGCGGCGCTCGAGCGCGGCAACGCCACCGAGGCCGCGTTCGATCCGCGCCCGGTCCACGAGCGGTTCGCCGCGATCGCCGCGCGCACCCCCGACGCGGCCGCGATCTTGATGGGCGAGCGGACGCTCACCTACGGCGAGCTCGCCGGGCTCGCAGCACGGTGGGCGCGCCGGCTGGTCGCGCTCGGGGTCGGGCCGGATGTCGCGGTCGGGATCGCGCTGCCGCGGTCGCCCGAGATGATCGCCGCCGTGGTCGCGGTGCTCGCGGCGGGCGGCGCGTACGTCCCGCTCGATCCGGTGTATCCGCCGGCGCGCATCGCGCTGATGCTGGCGGACTCCGGCGCGACGATCGTGATCGATCCGGCGTGGATCGCCGCGCCCGAGGCCGGCGAGGACGGCGGCCCCGGCCCCGCGCCGGTCACGCTCGATCACCTCGCCTACGTCATCTACACCTCGGGGTCGACCGGCCGCCCCAAGGGCATCGCGATGCCGCATCGCCCGCTCGCGAACCTGATCGACTGGCAGATCCGCCGCTCCGACCTGCCGCCGGGCGCGCGCACCCTGCAGTTCGCGTCGCTCAGCTTCGACGTCTCGTTCCAGGAGATCTTCTCGACCTTGTGCGCCGGCGGCACCCTGGTGCTCGTCACCGAGGACCAGCGCCGCGACGCCGAGGTCCTGTGGCGCTTGATCGGCGACGTCGAGCTGGCGCGCCTGTTCGTGCCGTACGTCGCGCTGCAACAGCTCGCCGAATCCGCCGGCGACCTGACCCGCCTGCCGTCCTGCCTCCGCGAGGTGATCACCGCGGGCGAGCAGCTCCAGATCACGCCGTCGATCGCCCGGCTGTTCACCCGGCTCGGGGCGCGGCTGTGCAACCAGTACGGCCCGTCGGAGACCCACGTGACCACCGAGCACGAGCTGGTGGGCGTCCCGGCCACGTGGCGGCCGCGCTCGCCGATCGGCCGCCCGATCGCCAACGTCGCGATCCACATCCTCGACCCGCACGGCGGCCTGGTCCCGATCGGCGTGGCCGGCGAGCTGTTCATCGGCGGCATCGCGCTGGCCCGGGGCTACCTCGGGCAAGCCGAGCTGACCGCGGCGCGCTTCGTCACGCCGCGCCCCGGGCTGGGCCGGCTGTATCGCACCGGCGATCGCGCGCGCTACCTGCCGGATGGCACGATCGAGTTCCTGGGCCGGCTCGACGAGCAGCTCAAGATCCGCGGCTACCGCATCGAGCCGGTCGAGATCGAGGTCGCGCTGGCGGGCCACCCGGCGGTGCGGCTCGCGGTGGTGGCGACCGAGCCCGACGGCGCCGGGGCGCTCCGCCTGGTTGCCTACGTCCAGCCCCAGGCGGGCGCGACGGTCTCGGCCGCCGCGCTGCGCGCGCACCTCGCGGTCTCGCTGCCCGAGCCGTGGATCCCGTCGGCGTTCGTCGTGCTCGACGCGCTGCCGCTCACGCCGACCGGCAAGCTCGATCGCCGCGCGCTGCCGGCGGCGCCGGGCGCCCTGACCCTCGAGTCCGGCGGCCGGACCGCCGGGTTCGCCGCGCCCGTGACCCCGATCGAGCAGGGGATCGCGCGGATCTGGTGCGAGCTGTTGCGGCTCGATCGGGTCGGCCTCGACGACGACTTCTTCGATCTCGGCGGCCACTCGCTGCTCGCGACCCGGCTGATCTCGCGGATCCGCGACGAGCTCGTGGCCGAGGTGCCGCTCCGCCTCCTGTTCGAGGCGCCCACGGTCAGGGACCTCGCCCTGGCCGTGGTGCAGGCCCGCGCGGGCGGCGCCGCCGAGGACGACGTCGCCGCGTTGCTCGCGGAGCTCGAGGCGATGTCCGATGCCGACGCCGGCGCCCTGCTCGACCGCCCGCCGCGCTACTAGCCGCCGGCCCCAGGCGATCCAGCGTAGGGGCACGACGCGCGCTTACGACTTGGTCATGAACAGCAACCAGATCACGGCCAGTTCGTCGAGTTACTTGCCGCCGGTCTTGGCTTGCGGCTCTTGCCGTTGAGTTTCCGGCGTCCTGGCCGGAGCTTTGGAACGAGGCGGCGGCAGAGGCCGTTCAAGCAATTCGCATATCCTGTGGGCCATCTCAATGGCTGACTTACTATCGGACAACAGCTTCACACGCTGCTTCGTGCGTTTCGCTTCCTTGCCCTCGTCGGTCCAATGCGCCTCTATACGCGCGTTATCGTAGTCAGCGTATCTTCGCATCGTTGCCATGCGGGCGCCTAATGCACCGACCTCCCTCTCAATATCAGTGGCGCCGGGTCGGTTCTCAATAGCCTGCCAGAATTTCAGGTGTACATGGGACGGGCAGTCCAGCACGTATCCAGCTTCAGCGACGTACTCATGAGTTATGTTGAAGGCAGCGTAATAGGCTCTACTTATGCAAGATCTCGCCTTGGCCAAATCATAAGATTTGTCACAACTGTCAGGTTGCATCGCTTCGGCAAGCCGCAGATACCAACCCCAATCCCACATCAGCCGGGCTCGTACTCCAAGGTTAGTGTAATTTCGGCATCAATACCCCGCTTGCGTGGCAGCCACCAATCACGCAAGAATTTCGAGTAACTTGGCTCTGCGGCATCCGTGGACAGCGTCGTTGGCATCTCAAGAATAAGGTTGCCCTCCGAATCGCACTTCAACGCCGGACGGGAGCCAAATAGCTCCTCTATTTGATCAACAGAAGACATAAGCAACTCAACAAACTGGGGACGCCCGAGAAAGTGTTTGACCACGCGCCCAGTCTCTTCGATAATATAAGACTGTTGGAGTCTACCAATCACCATCACGATCTCATCAATCGTTTCCTGGGAGGCGATCCCCTGATTGCCGGGCTTGGACTGTTTGAACACATGGAAATCTCGCTCGAGTTGAAAAACTCGCCGTTCAAGATCTGCTACCTGATATGAAGGAAGCTCGTTAGCGGGAGCCCAGGTATTCGCGGATTCTGTCATAGTGAGTATGTAGGCTCGACTTTGGTCATTCACGAATCGCTCAACGCTGCGGTTGAGCAACAATTGGAATACTGACAATCCCTCCGGCTCCAGTGGCGATTGGAATATTGGCGCACGCCGCGCCCTGGTCTCCCAGCCGGGAGTGGCCGGATCGTCATATAGAACCTCAGGCTTGACGACTCGATGTGACTTCATGTCATCCGCTCCACGAGTTGCTGGACCTCGTCCCACATTTTCCGTTCCAAGATCCGTGCATTATGTGGGCCACCATGACTGTCAAACTTACCGACCACCGACATCACCAAATCAGCCTGGGTTTTCCCAGGCTCTCTTGTTCTTTTAGAACTCTCAACCAAAGATATTCCAACTACCACTCCGCCGTGAACGTCCCAGAATGACCCAGTCTGTTGTACTTCCAGCACGCCGATCTGCTTGCCTTGTGGTGACACGAGCTTCGTCGTCCATCCGACTAACCGATAGTCGACCGTCAAAAACGTTCGGGTCGTATCATTGGATGGATGATCTGCCCACAGCTTGGCCACGCGGTCATCAAGCCCTGCACTCCCGCCAAATTTTTGGCTTTCTTCCACAAGATCATCCGGCACAGTGTCGACAAGATGCTGCGTCAGGCGTTCCCAAACGAGGCTCCACTCGTCGCGATCGGCAGTCTTGTCGTTCTGCGGAAACTGATTCAGCTGCACATGGAGCACCGTCTCACCAGCTGCTACAAGCGTCGGCAACCCGTACAGAATACCAGGGGGACCACCGCCTGCCTTCAGATCCGAAAATCCGACCAGATCGAGTGCCTCATCGGAGGTTCGACCGAACTTGATCCGACGACAAAGGATCGACTGGATGACGACGCCCTCTCGTCCCGCAGCGAGCTCCTTGAGCGAAAGCTGTGGCATTTCCTAGGATCTTCCAGGTTGGCAACCATCCAGAGCAAGTTTCCGCACCGCAGATGTAGCCTTAAGTGGCATGGCCAAGGGTAGGCTAGCATGAAGTAGCGATCGCTTCGCCTACGATAACGAGCGATTTTCCTACCCAAACTGGTGACTTTGTTGAACGGGTCGCTCATAGCTCGTCCGGGGGCGACCCGGGCGCGGTCGGGCGCGCGAGCAGCCGTTCGGTGTTGCGATGCAGCACGAGCGCTTGCTCGAGGTCCGACAGGTCGGCGAGCGGGCCGTCCTCGGCGGTGACCAGCTCGACCGCGCTCTGCTGCGAGCCCTGGATCCGGTAGACCGGCCAGTCGGTGCCGAACAAGATCTTGTGGTTGATGCCGCGCGAGACCACCGTGCGGATCGCCTCGGCCTTGCCCACGGCGCGGCTCTCGCCCTGATAGCCGCTGACGTCGAGGTAGACGTTCGGCCGGAACCCGCACAGCATCGCGCACTCCTCGCGATAGCTCACCGAGCCGTGCGCGAGGATGAAGTTCACCGTCGGGAACAGCCGGGCGGCGGTGTCGAGCAGGAACGGGTTCGAGGTGTCGAACGCCAGCGCGGGAGAGGTCGGGCCGATGTGCACGACCACGGGCGCGTGGTGCGCGGCGCACAGCTCGTAGAATGGGAACAGCGCGGGATCGCTCGGACTGAAGCCGCACGGCGGATAGACCTTGAAGCCGCGGAACCCCAGCTCCACGAACGAGCGCTCCAGCAAGGCGAGCCCGTCCTTGCCCCACCGCGGATCGACGCCGCCGAACACCTCGAGCTTGCCGGGGTGGCGGCGCAGCACCTCGGCATGGCGGCGAAACGACTCCTCGATCGTGAGCGCACAGTCCTTGAGCGCCCAGGTGAAGTCGGCGGCGAGCAGGATGCTCTTCTCGATCCCGGCGATCGCCATCTCGGCGACCAGCTCGTCGCACGAGGGATCCTGCATCTTGCGATCGTACAGGCTCGCCAGCTTGCCGCTCGTGGGCGCGATGCCCTGCGCCAAGAGCGCGACCTCGAGGTTCGCCACGGAGCCATCGATGAACGATCGCGGGATGAAGTCCTCGGACGCGATGTGGCAGTGCGCGTCGATGATCCGGATACGTGGCGCGTCCATGATCGTCAGGGTTGGTGCGGGGCGCGCGCCTCGGCGACGATCTTGCGGCTCACCGCGATCGCATCGCCCACGGTCCGGATCGAGCCCAGCTGGGCGCCGAGATCGATGGTGCCGAGATCGATCCCGAACGCGCTCTCGAGCCGGAACACGAGCGCGGCGAGCCCCACCGAGTCGAGCCCGAGATCGCGCTGGAGCTGCATGTCGAGCCGGAGCCCGGCCTTGCGGTTGCGCCGCGGGACGGCCTCGGCGATCAGCGCGATGATCTTGTCGGCAAACTCGTCCACGGCGGTCTCGGTCGCATGATCGGTCATCGTCACCTCGGGGGGGCCGCGGGTTCGTCGCGGAACCGTGCCGCGATGGTCTTGCGATCGAGCTTGAGGTTCGGGCGGAGCAAGCCATTGTCGCGGGTGAACACGACGTCCGTGAAGACGATCCGGCCGATCGGCATCGCGGTCCGGCGCTGGTTGACCGCGTCGATGTGGGCCTGGATCCGCCGCCGGGCAGCGTCATCGCCGGGGTGCTTCGGGAGCACGACGGCCGACAGGACCGCAGATCCATCGTCGCCGAACACCACCGCCTTGCCGACATCGCTGCACGCATCGAGCTCGGCCTCGATCACCTCGGGGTGGACCTTCTCGCCACCGGGCGAGATGATGATCTCCTTCTTGCGCCCGATGAGGTGCAGGTAGCCGTCGCCATCGAGGCGGCCCACGTCGCCGGTCGCGACCCGGTTCGGGGCGAGGTACGTTCGCTCCTGCTCGCCCTCGGCAGCTTCGAAGTAGCGGACCGAGACCATGTGGTCCTTCTCGACGATGATCTCGCCATCGCCGGCCAGCTCGACGCGCACGCCGGGCAACGGCTTGCCCACCGAGCCCAGCCGGCTCGCCCCCGGGACGTTGAGCGCGATCGAGCCGCACTCGACCAGGCCGTAGGTCTCGAACAGCGGCAGCTGCATGCGCCGGAACAGCCGCAGCGTCGACCGCTTGATCGGCGCCATGCCCGTGACCATGATCCGCATGCGCGGCCCGAACACCGCGTGGACCTCCTTGAACACGGCGCGCGCCAGCGCGCGGCCAACCGCCCCGGGCAAGATCCCCGCGACCGCGGTGAGCGCGGTGGCGAGCACGCGCTTCCACCTCGGCAGGTTCGACACGCGGGTCTCGATCGCCTCGTACAAGGTCGGCGGCGCGATCAGGATCGACGGCGCGAGATCCTTCAGCGCGTGAAACAGCCGGGGCGGCTCGGTGATGAGCAGATCGACGCCATACCACAGCGCCGCGTAGTACATCAGGCGCTGCTGGAAGTTCGACATCGGCAGGAACAGCAGCAGGCGATCGTCGGCGCGCGGGCCGAGCGCCTGGGCAAAGGCGGCGATGCTGGCCTCGATCCCCCGGCGATCGAGCACCATCCCCTTCGTGCCGCCGGCCGAGCCCGAGGAGAAGATCAAGGCCGGATAATCGAAGTTAGGATCGGGGTCCCCAGGGCGGGCCGCGGCCACCGCGAACGGTGCCACGCCCGTGTTGTCGCCGGCGACCGCCGCGACGAAGCCGGCGCCCGGATCGCGCGCCGCAGCGAGCAGGATCGACAGGCCATAACGCTCGCACAGCGCCTGCGGCGCCACGCCGGCAAAGTCGTCGGTGAAGGCCACCGAGACCGCGCGGTGCTCGAAGATCGCCAGATCCCAGACGATCCAGTGGTAGCTGCTCGGCGCGCGAATGCCCACCCGGCTGCCCGGCTCGATTCCCCACGAGGCGAGCTGGGCGCGCGCGGCCGCGATGTCCTGGCGCAGCGTCGCCTGATCGCGGCGGACGACCTTGCCGCGCTCGTAGGCCACGATCTCGTTACCCCCGGTCGACGGGAGTCGGGCGACCATCTGCCGGAGGTCGATCACGTGCATTGTGCCTCGCGTCCCTGACGAACTTCCCTACACGAACGATACGTCGTGACCGGCGCGGATGTCTACGCCAGTTCATGAAAAAACCTGAACGGAACGCTTGTACAGCGTCCGGGAGGGTGTTACCTGACCAACAGTGGTTCGGCGTGGCTGTTGGCTCGTTCCCATGGGCGCGAATAGCCAGGCGCCGGTTCGACTCTACTGTTTTCCCTGGGCCGGCTCCGGAGTGTCCGGGTATCGCGGCCTCGCGCAGCAGCTCCATCCGGATATTCAGGTAATTGGCGTTCAGCTCGCCGGCCGGGAGCAACGTTTTGGTGAACCGCTCTACCACAGCCTTCGACGGGTCCTGGATGACTTTACTCCGGAGTTGATCGACGATATCTCGTCTACCTCGATGTGGGCATTCTTCGGCCACAGCCTGGGCGCGCTGCTTGCGTTCGAGACCTGTCGAGAGTTGCGCCGCCGAGGCCACACCTTGCCACGTCACCTGTTCGTATCGGGTCAGGCTGCCCCGCAATGGCCGAACGAGCGCGGGTTTCTCCACACGCTCCCACCCGAGGAGCTCATCAAGGAACTGCGTGGATTCAATGGAACACCGGCGGAGGCCTTCGCCCACGATGACCTCCTGGCGCTCGTCCTTCCGGTCATGACCGCCGATCTCACGCTGTGCGAGACCTACGAGCACACCGACGAGCCGCCGCTCGACATCGCCGTCACCGCGATCGGAGGGCTGACCGATCCCGATCTCTCACTCCCGAAGCTCGAGGCGTGGCGGCTTCACACCACGCGGATATTTCGACCGTGCTGGTTTGCCGGTGACCACTTCTACCTTCACCACCACGCGCGCGAGCTCGCCGAGCTGATTCGCAGCGAGCCGCTTCAGACACCGAGTGCGTAAGTAATTCAGTTCAGGCAGCGCCACACGCAGTACTCTCCCGCTACCACAGGGTGCTCGCGCTCAACTATCATTGTCCCACGCCGCCCGCCCGGGAGGAGCTCGCCATGCATGCCATCGCCCGAACCATCGCCACGCCTGCGACACGCCCCGAAGCCGAATCACTCGAATCCGAGGTTCGCTACTATTCTCGGATCTTCCCGGCGCGGATCCGCTCCGCGGTGGGCGCGGTCCTCCGTGACATCCACGGCCGCGAGTGGGTGGACTTCTTCGCCGGCGCGTGTGCGCTGAACTACGGACACAACCACCCCGAGATGAAGGCGCGGGTGATTGCGTACCTCGAGTCCAATGGCATCGTGCACTCGCTCGATATGGACACGGAGGCCCGGTCCGAGTTCATTCATCGCTTCCACGACGTGGTCCTGGCGCCGCGACGCCTGTCGTACCGACTCCAGTTCACCGGGCCCACCGGCACGAACTGCGTGGAGGCAGCGTTGAAGCTGGCTCGCAAGGTGACCGGACGCAGCACGGTCGCCGCGTTCACCGGCGCGTTCCACGGCATGAGCCTGGCGGCGCTCGCGGTGACCGCGTCGGCCGAGAAGCGCCACGCGATCAGCAACTCGCTCCACGATGTGGTGCGGTTCCCGTTCGAGGGCTTCCTCGGGGGCGGCGAGGCGGAGCTGCGCTGGATCGAAGCGATGCTGTGCGCGCGGGGCGCCGGGGTCGACAAGCCCGCGGCGTTCATCTTCGAGTGCGTGCAGGGGGAAGGCGGCTTGAACGTCGCGACCGCGCCCTGGGCGCAGCGCGTGTGCCAGATCGCGCGCTCGCTAGGGGCCCTGGTCATCGTCGACGAGGTCCAGACCGGCTGCGGCCGCGCCGGCGACTTCTTCGCGTTCGAGGCGCTCGGGATCGAGCCCGACATGATCTGCCTGTCGAAGTCGCTGTCCGGCATCGGGGTCCCGCTCGCGGCGCTGCTCCTGCGCCCGGAGCTCGATGTGTGGGCCCCGGGCGAGCACAGCGGGACGTTCCGCGGGGTGAACCTGGCGTTCATCGGCGGCAGCACCGCGCTCGATCTCTGGCGCTCGCCGGAGTTCACCGCGCTCGTGGAGCGCAACCGCGTGACGCTCCATGACCGCCTCGCGGCCATCGCCGCGGACCTGGGCCCGGGCATCTGCGCCGTGCGGGGTCGCGGGATGATGCTCGGCCTGGCGTTTCGCGATCCGAGCGTCGCGCAGGCCATCCGGCAAGACGCCTTCACGGCCGGCCTGTTCCTGGAGAACTGCGGCCCCGACGATGAAGTGTGCAAGACGACGCCGCCGCTCAACATCGCGGCCGATAGCCTCGAGCGCGGGCTGGCGATCCTGGAGCGCTCGGTGCGGGCGATCGCCCTGGACCGCAAGCGCCCGGCTGAACCGACCACCACGCCGCCTGCGGTGAGCGTATGATGAACGTTAACATGGATTCATCCGTGCATCCCACGGCGGCGCATCCCACGGCGGCGCATCCCACGGCGGCGATCGAAGCGGCGCTACGCGAGTACGCGGCGCACGATCTGTTCCGGCGCAACGACACCGACCTCGCCCTCGATAATCCCTACCGCCGCGCGCTGCCGCCGCCCCAGGGGGCGTTGGCCGACGCCCCGGCCGACGACGCCGGCCCTGAAGACCTCCACGCGCTGCTCACCAGCGACGACGCGCTGTTCGCCAATCGCGTGCTCTTGACGATCTACGAGCGCGACTTCGTGCTCATGCCGCGCGAGGGCTTCCCCGCCAAGCAAGCCGACTTCGCCGCCTACTACGGCCCCGCGCTCACCCAGCGCGGCGACCAGCTCCGGCCCCACCTCGAGGCCCGGCTGTTCGGGCCGCTGGCGCGCAGCATCCAGGTGTCCGGGGACTGGACGTTCGCCAGGTTTCGCGCGTACTACGACGACTTCGTCGCCGGCTACCGCGCCGAAGGCCACGGCGCCGTCACCACCCGCGTGACCACGCTGCCGGATCCACGGCCGGCGCTGCGGTTCTACCTGATCCAGGCCGCGTGCGACTTCCTCGTCGAGTCGTCGGCGATGGGGCGCAACGCGCTGGGCAACTTCGGCGCCGTGCAATCCGAGCTGTTCAAGGTCATCATCGACGAATGCGGCTACGGCGTGGATCGCACGCGCCACAGCACGCTGTTCCAGCGGGTCCTCGAGAGCGTCGGCCTCGATCCAACGCCCCACTCCTACTGGGGATATTACCTGCCGCCGACGCTCTACACTGCCAATTACTACAACTACACCGGGAAGAACCACGCGCTGGTGTTTCGCTATATCGGCGCCCTGCTCCACGTCGAGTCGTGCTTTCGCATCACGTGCCGGCAGATGGCCGCCATGATGAAGGCCGTCGAGGGACCCGGCGCGACGGTCGATTACTTCACCGAGCACGTGCACATCGACGATCACCACAGCCGCATGGCGCTCGAGGGAATCATCCGCCCCGCGGTCGCGCAGCACGGCACCTGGGTGCTCGAGGAGGTGCTCCGCGGCTTCGAGGAGAGCCGCGCCGTGGGTGATCTGCACACCAACGGGCTCGCGCGCCAGCTCGAATGGATGGCGGCCCTGCAGGACGGCAGCGCCGTCCAGGCGCCGGGGACCGACCCGGTGCTGCACGAGGGTGCCCTCGCGGCGGGCGCGTCGTCGAACTTCTTCGTGGCCTCGGGCGAGCGCAGCGTCCGCGCGCGGCGCGGCGCGATGATCGTGGAGGCGGCGGTCGGCTGCGAGCGCGTGGTTCCCGAGGGCTCCCAGGTGCGCGTCCCGGCGGGAGTCATGTTCAAGCTGCGCTCGGAGACCGGGACCGAATACGAGGTCACCCGTGGCGCGCGGTGACACGTCCGGGGTGCCGCGCGTCGCCCACCTCGATCGCCGGCAGGCCAACGCGATCGAGGTCGGCGAGGAACTCTACATGTTCCTCGAGGCCGAGGGTTCCACGCTCGTCCCGGCGCGCTGTCCGCACCGTGGTGGCCCGCTGCACTTCGCGACCGTGGAGGATCGCGCGCAGGGCACGGTGCTGGTCTGCCCGTGGCACGGGTCCGCCGTCCCGCTCCGCGCGCTCCACCGGCGCGCCGCGGCCACGGTCCAGTCCGGGGACCACGTGCGCGCGGTGATCGACGTGCCCGAGGGTGCCGAGCTCATCGTGCGCCAGGTCCCGATCCGCTTCGTGACGGACGGCGCGTGCGCGGGCGGCTGCGCGGGCGACGACCGGAAGGCCGCACCATGATCACCGGCGATCCACGCTCGCTGCTCTCCATCCTCGATCTCGATCGGGAGGGGCTGGCCCGCCTGGTCGATCGTGGGCTCGAGCTCACGGCCGAGTTCCCCGCGCATCAAGCGCGCACCGCCCGCGCGCGCCGTGACGACCGCCTCGCCGGCAAGCTGGTCGGGCTGGTGTTCACCAAGCCGTCGACGCGGACGCGGACCTCGTTCTTCTGGGCCGTGACGCGGATGGGCGGCAGCTGCATCGTGTACGACGCGAACGGCATCCAGCTCGGCAACGGCGAGTCGCTCGAGGACACGGCGATGGCGCTGTCGCGTCACCTGGACGCGGCGGTCGTGCGCACCGACGGCCCCCCGGAGGAGCTGGAGACGCTGCGCCGCGCCGCGGACGGCATGCCGATCATCAACGCGCTCTGCCACCGCGAGCATCCGACGCAGGCGATCGCCGATCTCGTCACGATCAAGCACGAGTTCCACACGTTCGGCGGGCTCCACGCGCTCTACGTGGGCCTTGCGTGCAACACGATGAACTCGCTCGTGCTCGCGTCCGCGATGGTCGGGCTCCGTATGACGGTGCTGTCCCCCGCCGACGGCAGCGACGACGGGTGGCTTCGCGAGGCCGTCGCCCGGGTCGACACGGAGCGGGTGATCCGGTTCGCCCGACGCTGGGAGGACGTCGAGTCCCCCGTCGACGTCGTGTACACCACGCGCTGGGAGAGCATGGGCCACGCGCCCCCGCTCGAGGGCTGGCGCGAGCTCCGCGCGGCGTTCGCGCTCGACGAAGCACGGGTCGCCCGCCTGCTCTCGCCGCGCGGCATCGTGATGCACGACCTGCCCGCCACGCGCGGCGGCGAGGTGACCGACGCCGTCCTCGACGGTCCGAGGAGCCGGATCCGGGCACAAGCCTTCAACAAGGGAATCTCCGCGGTGGTCGCGCTCGAGCGCGCGCTCGCCACCTGACGCCGGGTCGCCCCGTCATCTTCACTCGCCGAGGCCAATCATGAATATCGTCAACATCGAGATCGAATCACGCGGCAGCTACGAAGAAGCCGAGCTGTCCAATAGCCGCAATACCCAGTCCAAGCTCGCCCGGCCGGACTTCCGGAAGACGTGCGACGCCCTCCTGGTCAGCCTGCTCGAGGACGGCAACCGGCGCCACGCGCCGGCGATGGCCCGGCTGGCCGATCCGGCCGTCCTGCGTCGGTTCTTCATTCGCTCCACGATCGAGAACGTGCGCCGCATCGAGCTGATGCGGAAGATCAACCCGCTCGTCTGCGTCAAGGCGGCCGCGTCCGACCCGCTGCTGTGCAAGAAGTGGGGCCTCTACGCGGCGGACGAGGGCCTCCACAGCCGCATGTTCGCACGCGACCTCCACACGCTGGGCATCGGCGACGATGTCATCTACGCGACGCCGCCGCTGTTCTCCACCGAGATGCTGTGCGGGTACCTCTATCACACGCTCGAGGAGGACGGCCCGATGGCCGTGGTCGCGAGCGGCTATTACGTCGAGTCGATCTCGCGCATGTCGCAGCCGGGCTGGCTCGACCGGATCGAGGCGGTGCTCGGCGCCGCCGCGACGCGCGGCTCGCGCGCCCACCTCCTGCTCGATGATCAGGACGGGCACATCGACCTCGCGTGGAACCTGAGCATGCGCCTGGTCAAGCGGCCCGAGGACGAGGCGCGCTTCGTGGGCCACGTCAAGAAGCTCCACGCGCTGCTCGCGGCATACGTCGGCGAGGTCTTCGGCGTCATCCTCGGCGAGAGCGAGAGCGAGAGCGCGACCGCGGCCGATCTCGTTCGCCCCCAGGGCGCCGCGCGGAGCGCCGGATGACGCAAGGCACCAGCCATCGCGCACCCGCGGGTGCGGTGGCTGGCACGGCCGACCAGGCCCCGCTCGTGTTCGACTGGATCACCGAGCTCGGCGACGCCGATCTGGTCGAGATGAAGCGCATCCTCGACGTGGTGGCCACCACGTCGGGCACCAACGGGTTCTCGGAGCCGCTCGACGAGGCGCAGCTGGCCTCGCTCGCGTCGAAGATCCGGTACGGGCTCCACGCCGGGACGGTGCACCAGCTCATGGCGCGCGCCGGCGGACAGGTCGTCGGCATCGTCACGCTCGAGTCGACGAGCCAGCCGGCGCGCCGCCACATCGTCGAGGTTCGCCGCGCGGCCGTCCCCCCGCACGAGCGGGGCAGGTTCTTCCGCCGCGGCTGGGTCGAGGTGCTGTCCAAGTGCCAGGCGATGGGGTGGGAGCTCGCCCAGATCGACGTGAGTGAGGACGGCCCCATCGCGCTCTGGGAGCGCATGGGCTTCCGCATCTTTGGCAAGGTGGCTGACTACGCGCGTGTCGGGACGAGGCGGCTCGACGGCGTCTACATGACGCTCGACATCGCGGCCGCGGTCCACGCGATCGAGGCCAGGAAGCGGCCCGAACGTAGCCAGTAGGGTATGGTCGGCCCATGCCCTGGCCGATCACCTGGAACGATGTCGTCGCCGCGCGTCATCGGATCGCTCCGTTCATCACGCCGACGCCGCTGCGCCACTACCCGGCGCTCGACGAGGAGGTCGGCGCGCGCGTGCTGGTGAAGCACGAGAATCACCTGCCGACCAACTCGTTCAAGGCGCGCAACGCGATCTCGATGATGACGGCGCTGGCGCCGGCCCAGCGCACGCACGGCGTGGCCGCGGCGACGCGCGGCAACCACGGCGCCGGGCTCGCGTGGGCAGGATCGCAGCTCGGCATCCCGGTCGTGATCTGCGTGCCGCACGGCAACAACCCGGAGAAGAACACGGCGATCCGCGGCTACGGCGCCGAGCTCATCGAGGCCGGCCACGACTACGACGAGGCGATCGAGGTCGCCAGGCGGGTGTGCGTCGATCGCGGGATGGTGCTCGCGCACTCGACCAACAACGCGGACGTGATCGCCGGCGCCGCGACGTTCTCGGCGGAGATCTGCGAGCAGGCCGACCGGCTCGACGCGATCGTGGTCGCCGTCGGCGGGGGCGCGCAGGCGGTCGGCGCCCTGGTCGCGGCCCGCCAGCTGCGGCCCACCGTGGCGGTCTACGCCGTCCAGGCCCAGGGTGCCCCGGCGATCCACGACTCGTGGCACGCCAAGACCCGGCTGACGACGGCCACCGCCGACACGATCGCCGATGGCCTCGCGACCCGCTCGAGCTACGACTTCACGTGGGACGCGTTGCGCGAGGGGCTCGAGGGGTTCATCACCGTGACCGAGGCGCAGATCGCCGACACGATCCGCCTGGTCGTGCGCACGACGCACAACCTCGTCGAGGGCGCGGGCGCCACGGGGCTCGCCGGGCTGCGCCAGCTCGGCGCCAAGCTCGGTGGCAAGACCGTCGCCGTCATCCTGTCGGGCGGCAACATCGACGAGGCCACGCTGCGCAGGGTCGTCACCCGCGAGCTGTGAACGGGGCGAGCGATGCTCGGACGTGCAGGCGGCGCCGTCGACGAGCCACCATCTCGGCACGATCGCCACAGCGAGCGCTACCGCACACTCCATCGCGATCTGGAGCGCGCGAACGTGGGCCCTGCTTCGTAACGTAGGAACTGACCGTCAGCGTCCGGCACGGGGAGCCGAGCGCTCGCCGTTCGGCTGCAGCGCAGCTCCTTGCCGACTCCGGAGACGGCCTCGACCCGACGGTCCGAAAGCTGCACTCGCCCCCGGACGATGAACCTTCCAAAGATCGCTAGCTTGTTGATCTGCGACACCGACACCATCCCGGCCTCGTGGTCAACCGGCTGTTCCATCGGGCCCTCCACGACCCGTGGGGGAAGCGTGGTGATCCTGCGGCGATGGATCCCCCTCCTGGTCTTCGCGATCCTTGGTACCACCGTCGCTACCGGCTGCTTGGTGGAGACTCGCCCCCGCGGACAGACCATCGTCCGTGAGCGCCGGTCCTGCCCGCCGGCCCATCACTGGGAAGGTAACGACTGCGTCCACAATGGACACGGACACGGCAAGGACCACGACGAGGACCACGACCGGCACTAGCGCACCGGGCTGGCCGGGTCGTGGCGAATGCACTCGAGCATGTGCGGGCAGTCGCTCGCGTAGCTGGTCGTGCACGCCGCGTCCGCGCTGCCGGACGCGCCGGAGCAGACGAACACCTCGTCCTTGCTGTCGTACGGCCGGTGGTGCGGGAGCTGTCCTCCGCGATCTCCTCGGCGGCGGCTCGGTGGGCTCTTCCTCGCCCGATCTCGTCGATCACCGCCAGCCAGCGCACGCCAGCGCGCGGATCAGGTCCCACCGCGGGAACGCGGACTCGGGCACGTCGCTGCCGGAGAGCACGATGGTGTCACCGTCCGCCTTGAGCCGCGCGTTCTCGTTGCTCGAGAAGTCCGGTACTCGACGACCGGACATCGGCGAGCAGCGCTCAGAACCACCCTGTACCGATGTTCGCGAACTCCAGCGTCCAGGGAGAACTATAGTTGTTAGCGAAAACCAAGGCAAATATGTACCCGGTGAGCTTTGAATTAATGATCCAGGCCTCGGGGTTGGTCGTCGCCGTGTCCTGGATTGCAAATCCACCACCCACTGTGGCTCCATTCTGCGAGATCGTGTAGGCGAACCATCCATCGTCCTTCACGTGCAGGATCACATCATACCACACATTATCGGCCAACGTGGACCCGCAGTACCCCCCAGCCCAAAGATAATGGGCCGAACTCAGTGTATTTGGGACGCTGTACCATGACTCAGGTTGACTCCTGATGCCTCCCACACATGGCGGATCATTGCCGCTCAATCCTCCGACAATAAATCCCCTGCCACGGACATACCAAGAGGTACCCTCAGCCTTGCCAGCTACCGCGAAGTGCGCGCCGGGGTTGGCAGTGAACAGATTGCTTGAACGAAACCGGAACCCAAGCCATTGCGTATGAGTTCCGGCGGGCTGGACCGTGGCGAGGATATTGTGCTCGAAGCCGCCGCCGGGAATGGCAATCGCGTGCGCAGGCAGCATTTGCCATCCCCAAGAATAATATGATTGAACCCTATCGACTGGCTGCCCCCATATGATGCTTCTGGAAAACGTGACCTGAGTCGGCTGTTCCACAGCGGGCTGCGCATGAGCGTTAACAATCCAGCATGCCATAAGTCCGAGCCCTAACAGTATTTTAGTGACCGATTTCATCTATATTATCCTTTGAACCTAAAGACATTGCGAGCAAATGCTCGAATCAAGGATGAGGTTCTCACACTGAGAACTGTGCAGCAATGCCCATTATCGTTTCGGGCGACTCTTTGTGGCTCTCATTGGATGTTCAGGCGGGTTGTTTCTCGGCAAAACCCGCAGTTGACCGATGGTGGGCAGCGACCGAATGAGCATGTCCACAACGACGCAACCGTGCGCGGCGGCTGAGGTATTTCTTGGGGTCTTTTCTCGCACTCGGCGTGATAAGATAATTCCCGATTTTGCGGAGTGAGTGGTGTCACATGGCTGCGACACGCACAGGGCTAACTCCCTGTGCTCGGCACCTGCGGCCCCTTGGGCTTGGTTAGCGCTGTGACCCGAGCGCCTGGACCGCCCGGCCGTCAGGGTGCGTCGCCGAAGTTCCCGCGCACGCACACGCGAACCGCGTCGAACAGCTGCTCGGGCCGGATGGGCTTGCCGAGGTGAAGCTGAAACCCTGCATCTTCCACGGCGCGCACGTCGTCGCGCCGGGCATACGCGGTCAGCGCGATCGCCGGGACATCGCCGCCGCGTTCGGGCGGCAACGCGCGGACGCGACGGAGCAACGCGTAGCCGTCTTCGAGCGGCATGCCGATGTCGCTGATCAACACGTGCGGCGGCTCGGCTTGCAGCAGCACGAACGCCTCGGCCGCAGACGCCGCCGAGGTCACGGACGCACCCTCCTCGCTCAGCATCACCCCCAGGATCTCGCGCGTGTCGTCATCATCGTCCACGACCAGCACCCGGATGCCCCGCAGCGGCCGGGCTTCGACCGCCGGCGGGCTGTCGTGCGGCGCATCATCGTGCACGAATTCATCGAGGCGTGCGGGCAAGGTCACGGTGAACGTCGAGCCCGCGCCCGGCCCGGCACTGTGGGCCGCCACGGTGCCGCCGTGGGCTTCGACGAGGTACTGCACGATGGCGAGCCCGAGCCCGAGCCCGCCACGCTGGCGGGTCGTCGAGCTATCGAGCTGCCGGAAGCGCTCGAAGATGGCCGACAGGTGCTCGGGGGCAATCCCCTTGCCGGTGTCGCGGACGATCACGCGCATCGTGGTGCCGGTGCGCTCGCCGCGGACCTCGACCACGCCGTCCGGATCGGTGAACTTGACCGCGTTGGACAGGAGGTTCCACACGACCTGCTGGAGCCGCTCGAAGTCACCGTAGACGTCGCCCAGGCCGGCGGGGAGGCTCTCGATGATCCGGATCCGCCGGGCCAGGGCAGCGGGGCGCAGCGATTCGAGCGCGGCGCGAACCACCGCGGCGAGATCGACGCGGCCCATCGACAGCCGGAGCTTGCCGCTCGTGATGCGCGAGACGTCGAGGATGTCTTCCACGAGCCGCGTCTGCGCGACCGCGTTACGCACGATCGCGGCGATCGCCTTGGCCGAGTCGCGCGTCATCCCGCGTTGCAGCATCGACGCGTATCCCAGGATCGCCTGGAGCGGTGTCCGCAGCTCGTGGCTCATCGTCGCGAGGAACTCGTCCTTCATGCGGTTGGCGTGCTGGGCTTGTTCTTCGAGCCAGCGGCGCTCGATGATCAGCGTGATGCGGCGGGCGAGCTCCTCGGCAAGCTCGAGATCGCGTGGCGTGTAGCGCCGCTCCGAGCCGGCGTAGGCGAACGTGATCGCGCCGAACATCGTCCCCTTGCCGCGCAGCGGGACCACGAGCGCGGAGCGCACATCGAGCGCGTGGAGGATCCGGCGGTGCTCGTCGTTGTCCGCGGCGGCGTCGAGGATCTCGCGCGAGATCTCGGGATAGAACTCGGCGCGGCCGGTTCGCATCACCTTCGGAATACCGGCGGCCGCGTCCGGGTCGGCCGGGTTCTGGCGCTCGAGCGCGCGCGCGTGCGCGTGCTTCGCGGGATCGGCGTGCACCACCGCCAGCCGCTGCGTTTGGCGCGTGCCTCCCTCCGCGAGATCGACGATGGCCCAATCGGCCAGCCGCGGTACGGCGAGCTGCGCGATCCGCACGAGCGCGTCGCGGTGCTCCGGGACGTCGATCAGCACCTCCGTCGAGCTCGCCAGGAACGTGCGGCGCATGAGCTCGCGCTTCTCCTCGCTGGCATCCCGGAACACCAGCACCACGCCATCGATCGCACCATCGGGGTCGCGGATCGGCGCGGCGCTGTCGTTGATCGGAAACTCCACCCCGCTGCGCTGGCGCAGCACCGTATGATTCGCGAGCCCGACGGTCACGCCCTTGCGCAGCACCTCGTTGACGGGGTTGTCCACCGGGGCGCCGGTCTCTTCATTGAAGATCGGGAACACCTCGTGCAACGCACGCCCGCTGGCTTCCTGCTCGCTCCAGCCCGTGAGCCGCTCCGCGATCGGATTCATGAACCGCACGTTGCCGGCCGCGTCGGTCGAGATCACCGCATCGCCGATGCTGCGCAGGGTCGTGGTCCAGAGCTGGAGGGCACGCTGGGTCTCGAGCTCGGCACGTTTTCGATCCGAGATCTCGAACGTGACGCCCACCCACTCGCGGACGCGCCCATCGGGGTCGAGGAGCGGAAGCGCGCTCACGCCCATCCACACGTACTCACCGTCCTGGCGCCGCAGCCGAAACTCCGCCTCGAAGCGCGTGGCTTCGGCCTTCGCCTTCGGCCAGACGTACCGGAGCGTGCCGACGTCGTCGGGGTGCACGGGCTCCCAGGCGCGCAGGCCCCGCCACTGGGCCTCGGTTTGCCCCGTGAACGCGCGCCAGCTCGGCGAGTCCGCATTCGGGTGGCCGTTCGGGTCGGTGGTCCACACGATCGCGTGCGTCGCCTCGACAAACGCGCGATAGCTGCGATCGGTCAGATCGCGCGTGACGTTGGCGAAGCCGATATGGCTGCCGTGGCGATCGCGCAGCGCCGTGATCACGGTGCTCGCCCAGAACTGCGAGCCGTCCTTGCGCACGCGCCAGCCGAGATCCTCGAGCCGGCCCGATCGCAGCGCCGCGTCCAGCAGGTGAATGGGCTTCCCGTGCTCGCGGTCAGCGGGAGTGAAGAACTGCGCGAAGCTCCGCCCCACGATCTCGCGGCTCGTATACCCCTTCAGCCGCTCTGCGCCCGCGTTCCACGACTGGACGGTGCCATCTGTCACGAGCAAATAGATCGCGTAACCCTCGACAGACTCGACGAGAAGCCTGACATGTTCGTCGGACAGCTCCATGAATGCTCCCGCTAACTTCCACGATGGAGGGCCTGACGTCCGCGATCCCGCAGCATGGTCACGGCAGGTCGCGGCCGGGACCTCACGTTACCACGCGGCACCGCGACGCCCGCGTCCAGGGTATCGCCTGCGACCGGAGCACGTCATCAGGTCGCCACGTGCGTGAGACCGCCCTCAGCGCTCTTGGGGTAGCGCCTACCGCGATCCGGGCTGCATCATGGCCCATGGTACCGTCCGAGCCACATGGCGACTCCACTCCACCCCGGCTACCCGTCTCCGGCTCGAGCCCCGCAGGGTGGCAACGGCCTCGCCGTCGCCGCCTTCGTCTGTGGCCTGCTCGGCCTGCTCTTGTGCTGGTTCCTGCTCGCCGGCGGCCCGCTCGCGCTGCTCGGCATCATCTTCGGCGCGATCGGCATCTCGAAGGCGAACCAGGTCGGCCAGGGCAAGGGCCTCGCCATCGCGGGCCTCACCTGCGGCGTGCTCGGCCTCGCGTTCGGCGTCATCTTCCAGGTCATCGTGCTCAAGGCGTTCTCCGACTACATGGGCAAGGCCAAGCAGACCGAGGCGAGCCTGAACCTCAGGAAGATCGTGCGCGGGATCAAGTCGGCATACATCGAGAAGTCACAGCTGCCGCCGAGCAGCACCACGTCCCTGCCCGGCCCCGATGGTTCGGCATGCACCGCAGGAGGAGCCGCCGGGGCCGGCGCCGGCAAGATGCCCGCGTTGCCGGTGTCGGCATGGGCGGCGGATCCCGCCTGGGCCGCGATCGACTTCTCCGTCGACGAGCCCGCCCGGTACACGTATCACTGGACCAAGCAGAGCGACACGGCCGGCTACGCGACGGCGGTCGGCGATCTCGATTGCGACGGCACCCTGTCCACCACTCGCGTGGACCTCAGCGTCGTGGACGGCATTATCCGCGAAGTCAGCCACGCACCCACGCCGGACTGAAGCGACCTGATCATCGCGGCACCTCGCTCGGACCGGTGCCGATCGGCGGCACGACCTTCGTCCACCCGATGGGGCGCTTCGGTCAGTTCGCCGGAGACAGGTCGAAGACGAGCTGTCCCCAGGCCGCCGACGGTGCCGGCGAAGCGAACACACCCTGGAACCGGACGACCGCCTGATCGCTGACGACGGCCCGGGTCGCCTGCCCGTAGGGGAGCGGCACGCACGAGGTGCCACTGCAATCGTCGCAAATCGACACGGCCCCTGGCGTCAACAAGTCGTTCCACACGAGATTGTAGGGGAACACGTCGTACGTGTGGCCGCCGCCGGCCAGGCGCATCCATCCGTCGACGCTCCCCGGGAGCAAATCGACGGACGTGCGTCCCCCCGCGTCGAGCGAGACCGTGGTCGCCGAGCCGCACACGTTGCCGACGAGGGGCCCCGGAACGTTGGCCTTCAGCGCCACGCTCGCGGGCAAGGGGCCGGGGAACATCGCGTACGAGCCGGGCGGCAGGCTGGCCCAGTGCGTCGCCGGGTGCCCGGCGTGGCCGCCCTCGAGCGTGTACGACGTCGGTGTCGAGGCGGCACAGGAAAGCAACGTCAGCCGGGTGTCATCGCCCTCCAGGGACAGCACGACGCCGCCTGGTGCGCCGACGTCGACGCTGCGATGCATCTCGCCGTCACAGTCGGGGGCCGCGACCTCGCCCACCGTCATCGGTGACGTCGCGAGACATTGCCAGTCCCGCTGACAGGGCGGAGCGCCGGCGACGCCGAGCGCGTGGGTCCACGCCTGGTCGATCGACGTCGGATACACCTCGGCAAATGCTCGCTCCACCTCGTCGGCCGCGGCGCCTCGCGGGACCTTGCGATGCAGCACCTGGACGCTCGGCCATCCGTACTGCTCGGCCAGATCCGTCACGAAGAACCCGGCGGCCGCATACCCATCGTCCGAGTTGCCGAACAGGTTCAGCAGGTCGCGCCAGTCGAGCGCGCCCACGACGTCCACGGGCTTCTGTCCTGGCTCGAGCTCGTAGAAGGGAATACACGACAGCGCGACCGCTTCTCCCTCGCTGAACAAGCCATTCGACCAGCCACCCCAGGCGCGAAACACATAGTCGTGCGCCTGCTCGTGAGCATGGAAGAACGTGGCCGAGTACACGGCGTCGCCGAGGGCACATGCGCCGTTCTCCGGGGGACAGCCACCCGAGTTCGCCGCGAACGCCGCGCGGTCACGGAACTTGTAATAGCGATACGGATCGCTGGTGTCGAGCGTGAGCCCGACCTTGCCGCCGATCACCTGGGCATGCCGGTCGAGCTGCGACAGGAGCGTCGGGCACAGCGGCTCTTGCACCTGATCGTGGTACTCGAAGTACTGCGAGCGGCTGACCTCCCCGACGAACGGCTCGTCTCCGCACGCTGCCGATGCGACCGCGAGCACCAGCGCCCATCGACGCCCGGTAGCGACGGCGGATGGTTCGGCGATCTCCTGATGCCCCCCCATGGTCCTCGAGTCTAGCAGCCCGGCCCAGGAATGTCCCCGCAAGACGTACCGACGCACAGGACCGGTGCGCTGCCGATCGCGGGTGCGCCCGACTGATCATGGGGCACCTGTACGATGCAGGTCGCTGGGGTAGAATTTCCGTGGAGATCGGACTCCGTGAAGTGGATGGTGTAGACGCGCCCCTGGCCTCCACCATCCCGTTCTGCGCGCACGTTGACCGTGTCGTGATTGACGATGACAATGTCGTTGCAGGTATTACCGCTGCCGGGCGCGTTCGCGGGCTCACTGGAGGTCACGCTCGTGATCTGACCCTGCGTCAACGGAGACAGCGAGCCGTCGCATTGATCGACGACGCTCGTCACACACCGATCGAGAGCTATCGCCACATACTCGTGATCGGGCGGCCACAGCGTCACGGGTGATGCCACGGTCGTCACGACCGGGCCCAGCGTATCGCCGGGCGTCACCGTCTCGGTCACGGTGTCCCGCATGCCGAGGCTATCGATGCCGACGATGGCGACGTCGTGCGGGCTGCCGATGGGCAGCGAGATCGCCGCGCTCGGCCCGCTGCCGATCAGGTGATCGTCGACGACATAGCTGAGCGTCACGGCAAGCCCGGCGCCCGAGGAGGCCGATCCCGTCAGGGTGACGCTCGCGGTGCACGAATCCGGCGCGTCGACCACCGTGACCGCCCCTGCCGCCACCACCGGCGCGACGTCGACGACCTGCGCGGTCGTCGCCAGGCCGCTCGCCTCGAACACCTTGCCGTCGAAGGCGCCGGTCACGTCGAACTGAAAGACCACCCGGCCCGTGGCCAGATCGATGCTGCCATCGACCTCGGTGGTGGACGTCACGAACAGCCCGGTCAACGCGCCGTCGACCGTGGCCACGGCGTCGAACGTCACCGCTTGCGGAATGGTGAACAGGAAGTGGTTCGCCGTGGAGACACCGGACGCCGTGAGGACCTGTTCATCCAGGTAGAGCTTCAGCCCGGTGACCGAGTGGCCATCGAGCGAAAAATCGGCGAAGTCGACCTCGGCCTGGTTGAGCTGCGTCGGGCAGGTCGTCTGCAAAGCGTTGCACGACGTGTTCGGCGCGGCGATATCGAAGTATCCTCCGGCGATCGCGACGGGCGTCGGGTCGGTGCCGTCGAGGGTCACCGTCCCCGCTCCGCTCAGCTGGATGGCATCGGTCCCCGCGCTCTCCAGGGGGGACGTGGCCGGGCCGGGATCCATGCAGTGGTTCGGCACGTAGCCGCTCGCGTTCAGATCCGGGTGAAAGGCCGCATCGGTGTTCAGCGTGGACGTACAGAGCGATCGAACGTTGCTGGTCGTCGGCCAGTTGATCGGGTTCAGATGCCCGCTCGCCGGATCGCACAGGGCCGCGCATGCCGCTTGCGGCGTTGCCATGGCATGCAGGAAGCAGTCTCGGTCACCGGACCTGGCAGCGCTTGCCAGGGTGGTCGAGCAGGTGGAGAGATCCGCTGGGTCCGTACACGCCACCGCGGCGCACGAGCTCGGGAGCCCGTTGGAGTCGAGGTTGTAGGTCAAGCACGGGACCGCGGTGATGTTGCAAAACGCCTCGTCCTTCGGTGGAGGCGGCGGGACACCACCACTTCCACAGGCCGATGCGCCGAGGTAGAGCGCGACGAGCACGAACGCGCTCGAGGTCTTCACGAGAAGCGGGAGGCGACGCGATGTCATGGGCTCCTCCGGGATCAGGGACAGTTCGCATGGGTGCCGGGCAAGCCGCCGCAGTTCGTCCCGACGCAGTACACCGGCGCGCTGGCGACCGCAGGCGTCCCGTTCTGGTCGTGCGGCACCTGGAACGAACAGCGCTCCAGCGCGGTGTTCTGGTCGTCGTCGCCGACGGTGAATTCGACGGTGTAGACGCGCCCCTGGCCGCTGCCGCTGCGTTCGCTGCGTAGCTGGAAGCTCGACGGGCCGGTGATCACCATGTCGGCGCAGGTGCTGCCGTCGCCGGGAGCGTTCTCCGGCTCGTTGGAGGTGATGCGCACGATCTTGCCCGCCGTGTTGATGTCGAGCGGCCCGTCGCACTGGTCGACCACCTGGCCGGCGATGCAGTCAGCCAGCGTGTGCGAGACATAGCTGTGATCGGGCGGCCACTGGGTGCCGGCATGACCGCTCCCGTCGTTGGCGATCGTCACCGCCGGCGGCAACGTATCCTTGACCGTGACCTGGAAGCTGCAGCTCGCCACGTTGCCGGACGAGTCGGTCGCCGTGCAGGTGTCGGTGGTGGGCGAAGCGGCCTCGGAGAACTTCGTCCCCGACGGCGGCGAGCACATGATCGACGCCACGCCGCAGTTGTCGGTCACCGTGGGCGCGAAGCTGGCCACGGCGCCTCCCGCCGTGCACTCGAGGATCTGGGACGCCGGACAGGCGATCGTCGGAGGCTGCGCGTCGGTGGGCGTCACCGCTTCGGTCACCGTGTCTCGCATGCCGTTGCTGTCGGTCCCGATGATGATGACGTCGTGCTTGACGCCGATCGACATCAGGGCGGTCGCGCTCGCCCCGCTGCCGACCACTTGATCGTCGACGATATACGTGATCGTCACCGGGAGCCCGGCCGCCGAGGTGGCCGACGCATGGAGGGTGACGCTGGCGGTGCACGCCCCCGACGAGTCGCCCACCGTGACCGCGCCGGCCGTCACCACCGGCGCCAGCGCGACGACCGACGCGGACGTCGCCACGCCGCTCGCCTCGAGCGTCTTGCCGTCGAAGGTGCCCGTCAGGTCGAACTGGAAGGCCAGGGAGCCCGTGTCCAGGTTGATGCTCCCGTCGACCTCCTCCGTCGAGGTCACGGTCAACCCCGTCACGTGGCCGTCGACGGTGGCAAGCGCGTCGAACGTCACGGCTTGCGGAATGGTGAAGATGAAGTGGTTCCCCGACTGGGTCCCGGACGCGGTGAGGACCTGCGCGTCCAGCTCGATCGTCAGCCCATGGACCGCGTGACCATCGAGCGTGAAATCGGAGAACACGACCTCGGCCTGGTTGATCTGGGTGGGACAGGTCGCCTGCAAGGCGTTGCACGTCGTGACCGGTGCGGCGAGATCGAAGTACCCTCCGACGATCGCGATGGCGGTCGGGTTCATGCCGTCGAGGGTCACCGTCCCCGACCCGCTCAGCGTGATCGCATGGGTCCCCTGGCTCGCCAGCGGGAACGTGGGCCCCGGATCCATGCAGCCGTTCGGCACGAACCCACCCGTCAGGCCCGCGTGGAAGGCAGGATCGGTATTGAGCGCCGCCGAGCACCGGCTCCTGAGGTTGCCTGCGATGGGCCAGTTGGTCGAGTTCAGGGCCGGGCTGAACGGATTGCAGTCGGCCGCGCACGCGTCTTGCGGCGTTTCTGCGGCGTGCATGAAGCAGACCCGGTCACCGGCGCCGGGCGCGCTCGCCGCGACGGTCGGACACAGGGCAGGATTGGTGACGGAGGCGGGATCCTGGAGGATCCCACCACAGATGACCCCGGCGCACCCGATGGGGATCGTACAGTCGCTGTCCGTGATGCACACGGGGTCCGTCCCCGTGGGGAGACAAACGTCGAAGGCACAACTCCCGGCGCCGACGCAACACTGCGCGTACTTGAAGGTCGCGCACGGGACCGCCTGGATGTTGCACCAGCTCTCGTCTTTCGGCGCAGGCGCCGGGAACACCCCGTTGCAGGCAACGAGGCCCGAGGTGCCGAGGTAGAGGACCACCGCCCCGAGGGCCTTCGGCAGCGGCTTCATCGGCTGCTCCGATCGTTCGTGCCCACCGGCGCCACGTCGGGCAGCAGTCCGGAGCGAGTGAAGGCGTCCCACGACGATGCAGGAAGCTGACTCCGCAGGTGCGCCACCGTATCGCCGAGCAACTGCTGGCGCATCGACCTGAGCTGTTCGGGGCCCGTCGCGGTCACTTGCATGGACGCATCATTCTCGGAGTGAAGGGCCAAGGTGCGGGCCACCGAGATCCGCTGCGCCTTGTCGAGATGAGCCTCGTCGGCGAAACCGAGGAACGCTTCCGATCCGACAATCCGGCGCGTGTCGGCCGTCAGGGTGGGACCCGCGCGAAACACCTCCGGATCGTTGCCGGCGCAGCCCGCGACACCGCCGAGCAGCGCGCTGATGGCGACGCAGCATGCCCATTTCCAATCGAGTGCCCCTCTTGTCATTGCGTCCTCCGTTCGTCTTCGAGTTGTCGAACCAGGCCGACCTGCGATCCGATGTTGTCGCTGACGAGATGCGTCCCCGATCGGCGATCCCCTCATCGCTTGACAGCCCGTGAGGGCGCCGTGGCTGCAACTGCGAGACCATCGCAGATCCGCTCTCGCGGAGGGTGCACTGCCACGGATGGCCCGGTCTATGTTGGTGTTGCGATTGCGAGGCGCGGGTCGACAGGCTCGCCTGCCAGGCGCGCGGACCCGCACACCGTGCGCCTGAAGCCCTGCGATCCCGCCACGCCCTGTCGAAGAGCACCGGGCGGACACGAGGCCCAGCGGATCGGTCGGTCCCCCCACGGACCGCGAAGCTGGCGTAGGGTTCGGGCATGTCGCCGGATCCCGTGATCACTGCGCGCGAGCTGGCGTCGTTGACCGACGTCGTGCTCATCGATTGTCGGCCGGACGCACGCGCGTATCGCGCAGGGCACCTGCGTGACGCGCGGCACGCGCAGCTCGAGCGCGACCTGGCGGCGCCGGTTCGCGATCCGGCGCACGGCGGCCGACATCCGTTGCCGAGCGTGGACGAGCTTGCCGCCACGCTCGGCCGGTGGGGCATCACGCCGAGCTCGCGCGTGGTCGCGTATGATGACCAGCACGGTGCCAGCGCCGCGGCGCGCTTGTGGTGGCTGCTCCGGGCCATCGGGCACCGTGACGTCCAGGTGGTCGACGGTGGGCTCGCGGCGCTGCGCGAAGCCGGCTTCCCGTGGACGACCGACGAGCCAGCGCCGCAGGCCCAGCCGCCTTACCCGTGCGCCGGCCCGGTGCATGGGCTCGCGGACATCGACGAAGTGGAGCGCGCACGCAGCGCGGCCGATCGCCGGTTGATCGATGTGCGCGCGGCGTTTCGCTTCCGCGGCGATAGCGAGCCCTTCGATCCGATCGCCGGTCACATCCCCGGAGCGCGCAACGCGCCGTATGCCGACAACCTGCGCGCCGATGGAACGTTCAAGCCCGCGGACGAGCTGCACGCCTGGTTCGCCGGCGTGCTCGACGGCATCGCCCCGGCGCAGGCGATCGTGCATTGCGGATCGGGCGTCACCGCATGTCACACCTTGCTGGCGCTGGAGCGCGCCGGGCTGCCGGGAGCCAAGCTCTATGTGGGGTCGTGGAGCGAGTGGTGCCGCAATCCCGAGCGCGCGCGCGAGCCGAGTGGCTAGCGCCCACGTGGGCGTTGCAATGGCCGGCCGCGCCCACGTGGGCAGTTGCCGTTGCCCACCGCGCTCTGTGGACGCGCTGCGAATACCGACGGCGTATTCGACTTGCGCGTACCGCGGTAAACGTACCGCGGGACCTCGGGAGAGCTTCGGCCGGCTTGTGACCGGCGCGTGCAAGTCGACGTAGCTGACCCACACGCCCCGCTCACAACCCTGTGCCTCGCGCCCACGCTCCTTCTGCCGATATTTCATATGTCAGGAGTCCGGAGAAAACCGGAGAAGAGACAGATGGCGAGCAAGGCAAGACGCCGTGACCATCCAGTGGGCGCCAGCGGGCGGACCGAGTCGTACGCCGGGCAAATCGTGGTAAGTTTATCGATCTTGGCGCCGCACGTCGGTGCGAACTGACGCCCACGTGGGCGTCACATCGACCATCGATCCTGGCGCTATATGTCAGTACGGACCAGGTTCCACAACGATCGCCGCAATCGAATCGGCTTTCTGAGAGCACAGGCGTGCATGTGGCAGCTGCGCACCGGAGTCGCACTCGGAATGACCTTGTTCGTCGCAACCTCGTGAGCGTACGGGTGGCATCCTAATTGCGTCCGTTCTACAACCATCGTACGAGTCGACCACTTGCCTCGACGTGGTAATCGAAGCTGATTTTATGGTGTCTCGTCGATTTTGCTTGACGCGGTCCTAGCTGCGCCCACGCGGCGTCCCGCGATCGGCCTGTAGATCAGCGTCAAAGCGCGCTGAGCTGCGATGTGCCGTTGGTTTCAGGCATGGCCGTCGGTTTTTCGTCGAGGGCCACGAATCGTCGTGCAGCGGGCAACCAGTCGCGCCGAAAAACAGCGTGCTAGAAGTGAGGCACAACATCGGGCAGGAGCGTGCTTGTGCTACAGGAAGCATCCTTCGAGATCGACGCAATGGCCACGCGGGCACGGGAGGACCCGCACGAAGCGCAAGTTGATTGGCAATCCGTGGACCGCGCGCTGCGTACGATCGCACGGCGGCGCGCCGCGCTCGACGCCGACGAGGCGCGCTGGTTGCGCGAGGCCGACGCGTTGCAGATCTGGCGCCCGCTCGGCATGGTGTCCGCGCTCGACTACATGGAGCGCGTGCTCGGCTACAGGCCACGCTCCGCCCAGGACCGGCTGCGGGTCGCGCGTGCCCTCGGGACGCTGCCGCAGCTCACCGCCGGCCTCGCGCGGGGCGAGCTGTCGTTCTCGGCGGTGCGCGAGCTGACGCGCGTCGCGACGCCTGCCACCGAGGCGGCGTGGCGCGAGGCCGCGACCGGCAAGAACCTGCGCCAGATCGAGGAGCTCGTCGCCGACCATCGGCCGGGCGATCGTCCCGAGGATCCACCGGACCCCGAGGTCCGGGTGCACGTCGTCCGGTTCGAGCTCTCGGCTGAGACCTTCGCGCTACTGCGCCAGGCCCGCAGCGTGCTCGACGACGAGCATGGCAGCCATCTCTCCGACGACCAGTTTGTCGCCGGGCTGTGCAGCGCCGTGCTCGACGTCGCCCCGGCGACCGAGCCCACCGGCCGCGCGAAGTTCCAGATCGCCGTCACTGTGTGCGAGCGCTGTCGGCAGGGCTGGCAGACGGGCGCTGGCGCGAAGATCCCGATCAGCCCCGCCGCCGTCGAGCGCGCCACGTGCGATGCCCAGCACGTCGGATCGATCGATGGCGAGACGCCCGAGCGCGCGTATCAGGACGTCTCACCGAGCGTCGCCCGCCTCGTGTGGCGCCGTGACGGTGGCCGCTGCCGGGTGCCGGGGTGCCGGGCCGCACGCGGGCTCGAGCTTCATCATCTGGTTCATCGCGCCGATGACGGCAGCCACCACGCCTCGAACCTGGCGCTCGTGTGCAGTTCTTGCCATCAGGCGCATCACGCCGGGGCACTGGTGATCACCGGCACTGCGAGTCATCTCGAGGTTCGCCGCTCGGCCGAGCCGAACTCGCCCCCGGCGCCCGCCGCCCACGTGGGCGCGATGGACAAGGGCAACGCCCACGTGGGCGCCCCGGCGAAGCTCGACGCGGCGACCGTTCGCACGCAAGCCAAGGAGGCCCTGGTAGGTCTCGGCTGGAAGCCGGCGATTGAGAATCCCGCGGTGGCCGCTGCCGCTGCGGCGCTGGGTGTGGAGGCGACGCTCGAGCGGCTGATCTTCGAGGCCCTGCGCCGGTGTTCGCAATCGGGATCGTGAACGCTGCGGTGCGAACGCGCAAGGCGAGCCCCCGACGTTGCAGCGCCGACCGCATGGCATCGCGGCCCCCGGACGCGACCTGGGCTCCACCTACGCTACGCCGGTAGATGCGGATGGTCGGTCATTGCCGGACGCTCATGCAGCGAGTTGCCCATGAGCACATCGTGCACAACGCCTGCTGCTACGGCGACCACAAGCGGAGCGCCGCGCGCGGCGGAGCGAGGCCCCGGCCCGGTGCGGCCGACGACGGCAGCTTGCCTTGCCCGCCATCTCTCCCTCTTTCTCCGGTTTTCTCCGGACTCCCGAAAATAAATTTCGGCGGAGGGAGCGTGGGCACGAGGCACAGGGTTGTGAGCGGGGCGTCTGGACCAGCCGGATCGACTTGCTCGCGCCGGTCACAAGCCGGTCGACGGTCTCCCGAGGTCCCGCGGTACGCTTACCAAGGTGCGCGCAAGCCGAATACGCCGTCGGTACTCGCAGCGCGTCCACATGGCGCGGTGGGCAACGGCAACCGCCCACGTGGGCTCGGCCGGCATGTCATCACCGGCCAGGTTCACTGCAAGGATCAAGTGCGCCGCTCGGAACGCGGGAGTCGAGATCACGCTCGTCCTCGACCTGGTGCATGTGCTCGAAGTCTTGTGGCGCGATCGTGCATTGCGGATCGGGCGTCACCCCATGTCACACCTTGCTGGAGCGCGCCGGGCTTCACGGAGCCAAGCTCTATGCGGGGTCGTGGAGCGAGTGGTGCCGCAATCCCGCGCGCGCTCTCTCTCTTCGCTAACGTTGGAGGTCGAGGATCCCGGCTGGAGTTCGTTTCAGATGGAGGCGCTTGACCTCGTCGCGCGCTGAGCCGACGATCCTTGCATCGAGGATCCGGCCAAGCTCCTGTCGTACGACGATGCGCTCGACGTGATCTCACGTCTTGTCGAGGTCGCACGGTCTCGCGGGGAGATGCTGCGCTCCCCGATCGTGCTGGTCGGAGGAACTGCGCTGGCCGGGTGGAAGATCCGCTCCCACTCGCACGACGTCGATATCTACATCCCGGAGATCTCGGCGGACGCGGTCGAGATCGTCGAGCAGGAGTTCCGTGCACGCCACGGCGCAAGCTTTCGGCTCGACGTGACCACCGGCGAGAACGTGTGGGGCTCCATCCTCGTACGCGACATCGCGTCCTCGCCGGCGTTCGGAACGATCGGCGAGCTCGAGCTCAGGGCGCTTCGCATCGAGGACCTGTTCCTGCTGAAGCTGGCGAGCGGGCGCACCCGCGATCTCGACGATCTCGATCTGCTCGCACCACGAACCACCGCGGACGCGCTGGTGGATCGCTGGAACCAGCTCATCAAGTGGCACGGCGATCGTCACGCGATCCTCGGGTTCGCGGATGCCCTGGTGGTCCAGCTGCAAAGGCTATTTGGCGATGATCCGGTAGCGACCATCGCTCGCCTCGAGGTGACGGCCCGGCAGCGTGAGTTGCTGCGCGACAGCCATCATGGCAAAGGATCCGGATGATCGACCGCGCCGACGTCGAACGCGGGATCCTCGACGAGGAGGAGCTCCTCGAACAGATCGCCCGCCTGCTCGAGAGCGGGTCCGCCCCCGCGGCGTGGACCGAAGACCTGAGGACCGCACTCGCGCTGGCGCTCGAGGATGGCTCGATGTCGCGCACCGAGCGCTGGAAGGCCGTGACGCTCCGCCGGCACCTGTTCGGCCCTGCGGGTGTCGTCCCGGATCAGATCGCGGCCCGTCGAGCGCCGTCGGCCGTCGACCACAAGCGCGCCGAGCGGCTACGCGCGGGGCTGCCTGCGCGTGTTCGGTACCGTGCCGGCATGTACCTGCTGCCACCGGCGACCTGATCGGCCTCGCCCCAGGCCGCCGCCTGCCCGCCCGCGCCGGCTACCAGATCTTCGACTTGACGTGGCCCTTGGACTTCACGAGCACGTCGACGATCGCGCGCTCGTAGATGTGCTGGCCGAAGATGTCCTCGGTCACGCGGCTCTTGAACAGCTCGCGGCCCTCGTTGATCTCGTCGGCCATCGCCTCGAACAGGCTGTCGTTGGCGATACCCTCGAGGATCTTCGGCTCGTGGTAGAGGGTGAGGTCCGACGCGATCGCGCGGGCCAGCTGGCGGGCGCGCTTGGGGTTGTCGATCAGGGTCGCCATCGTGTGATCGTGGGAGATGCGCGACCCGGGGTCAAGACTTCGGGCGAGGTTCGTCGTCGTCGTCGGCGCCTGGGCCCCGCGCCGCCCGGAACCGGGCGAGGTAGGTCTGCTTGACCCGCTCGCCGTCGAGCCCCAGCGCGCGGGCATATTCCGCCAGGAACCCGCGGACGTAGACCGCCGCCGGCAGCTTTCCGAACGCCTCGCCCTCGATGGCCGACAGGTACGCCATGCCGATCTTCGAGCGCTCCGCGATCTCGCGCAGCTCGACGCCGATCGCCTCGCGGATCTGGCGCAGCAGCGCGCCGGAGAACTCGGTCAGCGGCGAGATCTCGGGCATCGGCGGCCGCACCGTGAGGGTGACGGGATCATCCACCTTGGCAGCGGGCCGCGGCGCCGGGACGTCGGCGTGCGACGGCGGTGGCGTCACCGGCATCGGGACACCGTCGGGGAACAGCTCCATGTCGTATTCCTTGCGCTTGGCCGCGTCCATGAGCGTCGTGTAGGACAGGTCGAGCCGGCGGTGGACCGCCTCCAGGCTCGCCGGATCGTACAGCCCGCTGATCGCGACCGACTCCGCGCCGTAGATGTCGCGGATCCGGCGGTTGGCGCGCCGGATGTCCTCGAAGCTCGCGGTCGGCGACACCTCGAGCAGCTCGTAGTGCGAATCGGACGGCAAGACGTCGCCGTCGGCGGTCGGCGGCCTCACCGCCAGGACGCCGCGCGCGACGCGCTCGAAGCACTTGGCGATCCGGGTCTCCGGGTGCTCGATCAGGAGCGGCCGGCGCCGGCGGATCGAGGCCCACACCGCCTCGTCGTACTCGAGGTGGCCGAGGTAGCGGATCGGCGTGCCGAGCCGGCGGCGGGCGGCCGATGCCACGGCGCGGCCGAGCTCCATGTCGGACTTGGAGCGCGCCGAGTTGATCACGAGGTGCGGCGAGAACCCGAGGATCGCCTCGCGGAGCTCGTCGAGCTGGGCGGCGCGGTCCTGGACGGCGCCAAGGTACACCTCGAGCGCGCTCGGCGTGCCGCCCTCGAGCTGCCGCGGCTCGCGCGCGACGGCCTTGGCGAGGTGGCCGAGCCCGCGGCGGTCGAGGCTGCGCAGGAACACCGCCTTGGAGAACCGGTGCATCAGCTCGATCGACGTCGGATCCGGCACCGCGACGATGATCTGGACGTCGGCGGCGAGGAACAGCTCGAGCGCCGGCGACGCGATGCCCGGGCCCAGATCGACGACGACCCAGTCCGCCGGCAGCTGGTGGAGCTGCTCGGTGACGATGGTCACGAGCGCCAGGCCCGGCTCGGCGACCCACGGCGGATCGTAGACGCCGCCGATCAGCTTGACCCCGGGGACGTAGGTCGGCACCGCGAGCTCGGCCAGGCGCGGACCGTCGGGCACCAGCGCCTCCGACAGCGACCGCGACGGCCGCGGCACCCCGGCGAAGATATGGAGGTTGGCGGCGCCGAACGCGGCGTCGACGAGGATCACCCGCTTGCCGAGCGTCGCGAGGAAGATCCCGACGTTCGCGGCGACCAGGCTCTTGCCGACGCCACCCTTGCCGCCTCCGATGGCGACCACGCGCGGAATCATCCAGCGGCAGATAACCGCGACCGCGGGATCCGGTCAAGCGCCGGTGGTCGATGTAGGGCTATTGCGCCCTCGCGCCGAGCCCCTGGACGGCGGCGGCGACGGCGGCGGCCTCCTCGGCCGCGATCGTCCGGACGTCGAGCCACACCCGCCCGTCCTCGATCCGGCCGACCACCGGCACGCCCGCGCGACGCAGCCCGGCGTCGATCGCATCCGCGCCGATCGACGTCCCGCGCAGCGTGACCGCCCACGACGCCAGCTGCGCCGTCGGCATCGCGCCGCCGCCGACCGCCCCGGGGCACGGCTCGATGGTGATCGCGAGCCCCTCGACCGCGCCGATCGTCCTGGCGAGCGTGACCGCGTCCGCGCGCAACCGATCGACCGACGCGCCGAGCATGCGCAGCGTCGGGATCTCGTCGAGCTTGCCGTCGCGCACCAGCGCGAGGGTCGCGGCGAGCCCGGCCAGGGTGAGCTTGTCGGGGCGCAGCGCCCGCATGAGCGGGTGCTTGCGCGCGCGCTCGACCGCCGCGGCGGTCCCGACGACGATGCCGGCCTGCGGGCCGCCGCACAGCTTGTCGCCCGAAAACGTCACCAGGTCGGCGCCGGTCGCGACGGTCTCGGCGACCGTGGGCTCGTCGGGCAGCCCCCAGCGGCGCTGGGTCGCGCGATCGACCAGCGCGCCCGATCCCAGATCGATCATCGTCGCGATCCCCCGGGCGCGGCCGAGCGCGACGACGTCCTCGGGGGCGACGTCGCTCGTGAAGCCGACGATCGCGAAGTTCGAGCGATGGACCTTGAGCAGGAGCCCGGTCCGGGGCCCGATCGCCGCCTCGTAGTCCCGGACGTGGGTCTTGTTGGTCGTGCCGACCTCGACGAGCACGCCGCGCGACAGCGCGAGGATCTCGGGCAGCCGGAACGAGCCGCCGATCTCGATCAGCTCGCCGCGCGAGACGATGATCTCCTGGTCGGTGGCGAGCGCGGCGAGCCCGAGCACGGTCGCGGCGGCGTTGTTGTTGACCACGATCGCGTCCTGGGCGCCGGTCAACTCGCGCAGCACCCCGCGCAGGTGATCGTGGCGCGATCCGCGCTCGCCGCTCACGAGGTCGTACTCGAGGTTCGAGTAGCCGGCCGCGACGGCGTCGATCGCCGCGCGGGCCGCCCGGGCCAGCGGCGCGCGGCCGAGGTTGGTGTGGAGCACCACGCCGGTCGCGTTGATCACCCGGCGCAGCGCAGGGCGCGCCAGCACCGTGGCCTCCGCCGCGACCTCGCGGGCGTCGATCTCGGCCGCCGCCGGATCGCTCCGCCCGCCGCGGATCGCCTCCCGCCGCTTGGCGACCGCCCGGCGCGCAGCCTCGACGACGGCCCAGCGCGGCGCATCGCCGCTCGCCGCCGCGGCATCGGCGAGCAGGTGAACGGCAGGGAGCTGCGCGAGCAGCTGGGCGAGGGCATCATCCATCGTCTGGTATCCTACGTCCGCGGCGCGGCGGCGCCAACGGTCCCACCACACGTGCCAGGAGTAGGTAGACTACGCCTGTGGAGCACATGGGCGTCCAGGCCGTCTCGGCGTTACTCGCCGCGCTGCTGATCCTCGCGATCGGCGCCTCGGTGCTGCTGCGGTCGCGCTCGGACCGGATGTACACCTCGTTCGCCGCGTTCACGTTCATCGTCTCGGCGTGGTACCTGTGCACGTTCATCGGCGTGACGATCAGCAGCCGCGTGATGGGCTGGCTGGCGCTGTGGTCCGCGGCCACGATCCCGCCGGTCGCGATCCGGTTCTTCCGGATCTTCCTGGCCCAGCCGTCGATCGGGGGGCCCAAGCGCGGCCCGCGCGTGACGCTGGCGTGGACCCTGCTCGCCTACGCCGGCCTCGTCGTGTCGGCGATCTACAAGCCGAACCACGGGCGCTACCTCCACGAAGGCGAGTACTTCCTGGTCCCGTTCGGCGTCTACGTGTTCGGCGGCCTGTACCGCTGCGTCTATGACCTCTACATCCAGTACCGCGCGACCACCAAGCGCGTCGAGCGGACGCGCGTCGGCTACCTCGCGCTGGGCGGGTTCGTCGCGACCACGCTGACCCTGACCCACGCCTTGCCGCAGGTCGGCGTCACGGGGCTCGGCGTCGCGTGGCCCGCCATCGGCAACGTCCTTAGCATCCTCTACCTCTACTTCCTGTCGCAGACGCTGTTTCGCTACCGGCTGATCGATCTGAACGAGCTGCTCGGCAAGATGGCGGTGCTCGGCACGCTCGTCGTGCTGCTCTGGGCGGTCAACGGCTTCCTGCTCTACTGGATCCGCGACACCCGCAACGATCTATACCTGCTCAACGCGCTCGTCGTGTCGTTCGTGATCCTGATCCTGTTCGAGCCGGTGCGCAGCTGGCTCGAGAACGGCATCAACCGCTGGCTCCTGCGCCAGCGCACCGAGCTGCGCGGCCGGATCGACGCGGTGCGCCGCGAGCTGCCCGGCGTGGTCGACGTCCCCGACATGGTGCAGCGCATCACCACCGCGCTCGAGGAATCGCGCCGGGTGACCGACGCCTCGATCTACCTGCTCGACGCCGACGGCGCGGGCTTCGATCGCGCGAGCTACATCGGCCAGGCGCCGCCCGAGCGACTCGACGCCAACACCGAGCGCCCGCTGCTCGACCGCGTGCGCGGCGGCTACCTCGCCCACGACCAGCTGGTGCACGAAGCCGAGGATCTCGCGGCCGATCCGCAGGCCGAGACCAGGCGCGTCCCGGTCATCGCGCTGCTCGGCAAGCTCGACGAGCTCCGCGCCGGCGTGGTGTTCCCGCTGCTCGGCTCGGCGGAGACCGAGCAAGGCCCGTGGCTGCTCGGCCTGGTCTGCATGCGCGACGATCGCACCGAGAACGCGTTCGACGCCGACGATCTCGATACGTTCCGCCAGCTCGCGAACGGCGCCGCCCGCGTGATCGAGTCGAGCCAGGCCTACGAGCGGGTCAAGGAGCGCGATCGGCTCGCGGCGCTCGGCGAGATGGCCGCCGGCCTCGCCCACGAGATCCGGAACCCGCTCGGCGCGATCAAGGGCGCCGCGCAGCTGCTCATCACCGCCGACCGGGCGCCCCCGCCGGCCGCCGCCTCGGCGACCGAGACCGCCGAGCTCCTCGACATCATCGTCGAGGAGACCAACCGGCTCAACAACGTCGTCACGCGGTTCCTCGACTACGCCCGCAGCGAGCGCCCCGGCCGCGAAGGCGCCGACCAGGTCGATCTCAACCAGGTCGTGCGCAAGACCGTGCAGCTGCTCCAGCAGGATCTCCACAAGGCAATCGAGGTCCGCGTCCGGATCGACGAGATGCTGCCGTCGATCGCCGGCGATCCCGAGTCGCTGATGCAGGTGTTCCTGAACCTCGGGCAGAACGCGCTGCAGGCCATGCCCGACGGCGGCACGCTCGAGA
This sequence comes from Cumathamnion decipiens, assembly GCA_032356425.1. Lineage (NCBI taxonomy): Eukaryota > Rhodophyta > Florideophyceae > Ceramiales > Delesseriaceae > Cumathamnion > Cumathamnion decipiens. Next base: position 16,740 of record JAUKWE010071355.1, on the reverse strand, counting down.
TCCTGACGACGCGGCGCCGCCGCTCGCGCCTGGGCTACGGCCAGTTCGCCGAGGTCCGGTTTCGCGACACCGGGATCGGCATCCCGCGCGACAAGCTGAAGAAGCTGTTCATTCCGTTCTACACGACCAAGCAAAAAGGCACCGGCCTGGGCCTGGCGATCTCGCACCGGATCATCAACCAGCACGGCGGCACCATCGAGGTGCGCTCGACCCTCGGCCAGGGCTCGACGTTCTCGGTGTTCCTGCCCGCCGCCGAGCCGATCCCCGCCGGCGACGTCAAGGACATCACCGAGACCGGCGGCCTGCGGCAGATCAAGGCGGTCGACCGCATCGAACCGGCGCCACCCCACGCCACCACGCCCACCACGGCGGCGGTGACCACGGTCGGCACGCAGGTCCAGTCGATCTCTCCCGACGACTCGCTGGCCGAGGTCATCACGATCGACCGGCCCACCCCGCTCGCCGGCGCACCACCGGCCGGCGAGGCGGCACCGGATAAGGTAGGGTAGACGGCGATGCACACGGCGAAGATCCTGGTCGCCGACGATGAACAGAACCTGCGCCGCGTCCTGGTCGCCATGCTCCGGCGCGACGGCCACGAGGTCGTCCAGGCGGCCAGCGGCGTGGAGGCGATCGAGCGCCTGGCCGACGTCGACGTGGTGATCACCGATCTGCGGATGCCGGGCGCCGACGGCATGGAGGTGCTGCGCACCGCCACCAAGACGTTCCCGCAGGTGCCGGTCATCATGATCACCGCGTACGGCTCGGTCGGCCAGGCGGTCGAGGCGATCAAGGCGGGCGCGTTCGACTACATCGAGAAGCCGTTCGAGCAGGACTCGATCCGCACCATCGTCGACAAGGCGCTCGGCCAGGCGGCGGCCAACCGGATGGCGCCGCGCCAGGCGCTCTACCATGCCGGCGATCCCGAGGCGACCGGGCGGTTCGGCCTCGTCGGCCAGAGCCCGGAGATCCACGGCATCTTCGACATCATCGAGAAGGTCGCCGACACGCCGTCGACCGTGCTCATCACCGGCGAGAGCGGCACCGGCAAGGAGCTGGTGGCCAAGGCGCTCCACGAGCACTCCGGCCGCAAGGGCGAGCCGTTCATCAAGATCAACTGCGCCGCGATCCCCAAGACGCTGATGGAGTCCGAGCTGTTCGGCTACGAGAAGGGTGCGTTCACCGGCGCGACCTCGAGCAAGCCCGGCCGGTTCGAGCTCGCCGACGGCGGCACGCTGTTCCTCGACGAGATCGGCGAGATCCCGGTCGAGATGCAGGTCAAGCTGTTGCGCGCGATCCAGGAGAGCGAGTTCGAGCGGGTCGGCGGCCTCAAGACCATCAAGGTCGACGTTCGCCTGGTGACCGCGACCAACCGCGATCTCGAGCAGGAGACCCAGCGCGGCAACTTCCGCGAGGATCTGTACTACCGGCTCAACGTCGTGCCGCTGCAGATCCCCCCGCTGCGCAAGCGCACCGGCGACATCCCGCTGCTCGTCGCGCACATCATCAAGAAGTTCAACGAGCGGCTCAAGAAGACGATCTCGGGCATCGCCGACGACGCCCTCGCCGCGCTCGAGGCCCACGGCTGGCCCGGCAACATCCGCGAGCTCGAGAACGTCCTCGAGCGCACGATCCTGTTCACCAAGGGCGATCGGATCGAGCGGACCGATCTCCAGCTCGCAGGCGCCAACGATCCGGCCCCGCACGGGCCTGCCGCCCCGCACCCGGCGCCGCACCCGGCCTCGCACTCCGGCTCGCACCCGATCCCGCCCGCCGACGATGATGACGACGAGGCGGTCGGCGGCGAGCACGCCGGCTCGCCGTCGGGCTCGCTCAAGGACATCGTGCGCGCCGAGACCTCGCGGGTCGAGCGCGAGCTGATCGTCAAGGCGCTCGACGAGACCGGCGGCAACGTGACCCAGGCCGCGCGGCTGCTCAAGATCAGCCGCAAGAGCCTCCAGATGAAGATGAAGGAGTTCGGCCTGCGCGACAAAGAAGGCTGAGCCGGGTGCGCCGGCGCGCCTACCGAGCGCCGCGGGGGACGTGCTGGACGAGGCGGCGCGAGGGCCTCACCGTCCTGGGACCTCGCACGGCCGCCACCGCGTCACCGGCGGCGGCGGTGAAGTCGCCTGCCGCGAGCCCGGCGAGATCCGCCACATCTTCCGGGGTCATCTGCGCCGGCCGGACCGCCAGCGGCAACACGAACGTCCCGGTTCGGCCGGCGCCGTCCGCGTCGAAGAAGCAGCCCGCTCCGGGGGGATTCACCCCGACCAGGCCGGCGAACCGGTAGGTATCCTCGAGCGTCTGGGCCTGGGCCTCCTTGTTGAAATCGCTCCACCGCCCGGGGAGCGCCTTCTGCCAGTCGTAGGCCACGTTGCCCCCGAGCACGAGCTGGGCGCCCAGGGCATCGGTCACGTACCTCGACCCGATGTGCTGGTACTGCCAGACGTGGGTGCTCTCATGCACCAGCGTATGGTCCCAGTCGCCGGCGCCCGTGCCCTTCATGTAGATGGTGTTGCCCAGCGTGAACGGCCGATCAGTGACGCGGTAGACCCCGGACCTTCCGATGATGACCCGGATGTCATAGAGCGCCAGCGACTCCCGGAAGACCTTCTGGAGGATGCCGATCTCGTCGGGCGACAGCCTGCGCTTGTGGGCCTCGAGGACCAGGATCGATTGCACCAGGGAGACGGCCTTCCCTGCCGCGACCAGGATCGCGCCGAGGTTGCCCGACGCAACATCGATCAGGCCCTGCAGCACCAGGCGCTTGCTCCCGCCGAAGCTGCCTCCGATCACGCGGACGATGCCGCCCAGGACGCCCGCGATCACCGCGCCGAGCCCCACGACGAGCGCCCCGACCAGATCACCCGCCCCGGAGGCCACGCCGCCGGCCCACCGGAGGGCGCTCCCGAGCAGCGGCCGCTTGCCGGGCGTGCCGGCCAGGCGATCGAGCGCGTCTTGCGCCCGGTTTCCTGCCGTCTCGGTGACGTCGGCGAGCGTCTGCGCCACATCGTTGACCGCCTGGCCTACCCGGCCGGCGACCGCGTGGCAGGTGGACCCGATCTGCTCCCGGAACGACATCTCCCCCCGATGCAACCACAGCGCGGGGGTGAGGGCCACCAGGCCCGCCGGAGGAAGACGCGCGGCCTGCGCGATAACGCCGCGGAGCCGTGGTACTGTCCGACCCGGTGTTGCGGACGACCATCGTCGCGCTCGGGTTTGTCAGCTTCGCGGGGCTCACGGGGCTCACGGGCAGGGCCGCGCGCGCGAACCCAGCCAGCGTGGTCCCCACGGCGGCGTACCCCGGCATCGGCGAGGAAGTCCACGTCGATGCCGACTACGAATACGACATCGACAACGCGACGATCACCCGCGAGCAGGTCGGGGATCCCGCCGCCGATCCGCTCGCCCCGCTCCCCAAGTACCGCGTGCTCAAGTTCACGCAGAACCGCCACCTCCTCACGCCGAAGATCGAGCTCGGCGTCTATCACAGCGTCTGGCTCTCGTTCTCGGTCCCGATCATCATCGCCCAGTCCCGCGAGCTCACGCTGGCGAGCGGCGTCGACCGCACGAACAGCACGACGTTTACCGACGGCATCCTGCCCGGGAACGGGTTCGACGCACGCGATCCGACCACTCCCCCGGCCGGCAACCTCGTGTTCCGCGGCGTCAACCGCGCGGGCATCCCCGAGTTGCGCGGCGGCCTGGGCTTCGCGCCGATGAACCAGACGATCGACCCGACCAAGCCGACGTGGAAGCTCGGCGTCGAAGGTCGATTCGCGATCGGCCGCGTCATGCGGTTCGACGCGATCGATCCCGGCCGCGAGGCCGGCGTGTCGACCGGCGTGCACGAGCTCCGGGTGTGGACCTCGTTCGATCGCCGCTTCCGCCACTTCGAGGGCTGGTTCGAGGCGTTCTGGCAGCTGCCGGTGTACACGCGCAACACGGCGCTGTTCAAGAACCCCGGCTACGGCGCCACCAACACCGACCCCGGGCAGACCGCGGGGGCGTCGTTCGGCCTCGAGACCTACCTCGTCAACGACGCCGAGACCGGCAACCGCGTCAGCCTCGATCTCGGCACCCGGGTCACCGCTCACTTTGAAGGCCGCGGCTACACCGAGATGTGGGAGGTTTTCGCCTTCGCCGGCGATCAGCGCCGCGGGGGGCCGCTCGTCCTCGACAGCGATCCGGTCACGCCCGGAGACCAGGCGCTGAACCACCCCGGCATCTCGAACTTCGAGAGCTACCTCGAGACCGCGGGCCGGGTCGCGCTGCGCGCCAAGCTCGGCACGCACGTCTCGTTCGCGGCGGTCGGCGAGATGATCTGGAAGACCGATCACGTGATCACCTTTGCCGACGTCGGCGTCGATCTACCGTCCTGCCCGTCCGGCGCCCCGAAGTGCGAGAACGACCCCAACGACCTGGTCAATCCCGGCACGCAGGAGGTCAACCCGCTGCACGTCGGCAAGATCGACCTCGTCGGCCACCGCTATCACTCCGAGGACAACCGCGGCTACGTCCTGGGCGTCGAAGCGAAGATCCTGTTCTAGCGGCTCCGCCGCGACCTCGGCTACTCGTCGTCCTCGTGGTATGCGCCTTGGTCAGTAACGCGAGGAGCTTTGGTGCGGTCAGCCTGGGATTGGCGATCGCAGGGAGCGCCGCCTGGATTCCGAGTCGATCGATCACATCGCGCGGGTTGGCGACATATCCGAGCTTGCTGAGCTCGTTCAGGACCGCACCCACGGGCACCTCGGTCGAAGCTCCCACGCCAGACCCACCTGTAGAGAAACGAGTGATCGCTAACCAGCTGAAATCGCTACACACACATCGCTCATTTGCTCAAACTGGACACCACCCCGCTAACCAGCTGAAATCACTACCCGCACGTCGCTCGTTGCTCACGTTGGGATCCGGCTAAGTTGGAAGTGTTTCCCGAGGGGAGGGCAGACCAACCACCGAGCGTGTGGATCACAGACCTATAAAATACAGTATGTTAGAATATCTACACTGAAAGTTCTTGCAATTTACAATACTATATTTTTATGATGTGAACCATGAAGGATTATGTCAGGAGAGGAGGGTCAGGTTTTCTGTCCGAAGGGGGCATCGTCACCGCCGGTGATAGGAGCGAGTCGCGCCCGATCCACCTGGCTGTATCCCGTAGCCCCACCGCACCGAAACGTCTGCGAGCACCGAGACGAAGGCGCCGGCCGCGGCCACCCGCGAGCCGACACGTCATCCTGTTCCTCGCCGCCAATCCGAGCGGGACGACCCGGCTGGCGCTCGATGAAGAGTGCGCGGCGATCGAGCGCGAGCTCCGCATGACCCCGGGCCGCGACGACTTCGACTTCCGGTCGAAGTGGGCGGTGAGCATCGACGAGATGATGCGCTACCTCAACGAATGGAAGCCGTTGATCATCCACTTCAGCGGCCACGGATGTAGCAGCGCCGGCATCGGCGGGCACGACACCCAGCACCCGCCAGGTCCACAACGTGACCTCGAGGTCGCCCCCGGCACCGGCATCTACCTGCAGGACGAGCGCCGATCACAGCACGTGACCGGACGCGCCCTGACACAGATGATCGCGAGCGCCGCGCCGTCGGCACGCGTGGTGGTGCTCAACGCATGCTCCAGCGACGCCGTGGCCGAATCGCTCCGCCATGCGGTCGACTGCGTCGTCAGCATGAACGGGGCGGTCGACGATGATGCGGCGCGCTCGTTCGCGATGGGCTTCTACCGCGCGCTCGGCAACTGCCGCTCGGTCGGCAACGCCGTCGCGCAGGCGGTCGCGACGCTGGCCGCCAAGCAGCTCCCGGACGAGCACCTCCCGGTCTGCCGGACCCGCGACGGCGTCAGCGCCGACCAGATCTTCCTGCCGACATCGGACCTCTACCGACCCTGAGCTCCGAGTCAGGACGCTTGTAACGAGAGACACCAGCGATCGAGAACCCGCTGAAACCACCACACCGTCGCTAGTTTCTCGGGCTGGGAGCGTCCCCGCCGCGCCAGACGATGACGCCGGTGAGCCGGAGCACCTCGGGTGCAACGCCCTCGGCCTGCGAGACTTCGAGGCGCTGGATGGCCAGGTCGGCGATCGCCGTCCCGTCGGGACCAACGAGGCGAATCAGCTGCGGTGGCAGGACGTGGTTGTCCTGCGGCGCCGCCAGGAGCGGGGCGAGCGACGCCCGCGCCGTCTCCCGGCCACCGGCGTAGAGCGCGACGCTGTCGCGAAACAGGACGACCCCATCGCGTGCGGTCCAGCCCGCCTCGCCAGCGCCGGCCTCCCGGGTGAGCTCGACGAACGCCAGCTGTCCGGACCCGACCGCGAACCGGCCGGTCGCCTCGAGGGTGACGAGCGAGGCCGCCCTGGGCTGCACCGCCGCCTGCTCACCGCGCTGGTAGACCCCGAGGCGATGCAGGCACTCGTAGGCGTTCCACCGGTCCGCGCAGCGCTCGACCGATCCGGATAGCACCCGGCGGAGCGCCGGCTCGCCGCCGAGCTGGGCGAGCAGCGCGATGGCGTCTCGCAGCTCGCCGTGCCGCTGCGCATCGACCTCGACCCGCGGCGCCGCGGCCTCGGCGCCGACGACGCGCCCGGCGCCCGCCTCGTCGAGCCAGCGGCCGAGGAGCTCGGTCTGCGACGCGATCGACCGCCGCACCACGCTGGTCGGCCCGAACGCCGCCGCGAGCGCGAACAGCAGGATCGCGCCGGGGACCTCCCAGCCGAGCGCCGCGCGCCCGCGCAGCCAGCGCACCGCCCCGACGAGGCTCAGGGTGGCGAGGCACACAAGGCCCATCGCGCGCGCGGCGCGGAACGGCGTGAAGCCGTACTGATCGACGCGCACCCACAGCGCCCAGCCGGCCATCGGCAACAGCGCGATGAGGACGAGCGGGAAGGCGCGCGCCAGCCGGATGCTCTTGCGCCGCGCCCAGCGGTGCGGGTCGGCCGGCGCCAGGATCGCCGCGCCAGCGTCCTCGCCGAGCACCGACGAGATGATGAGCGTGCTCAGGAACCCGACGAAGCCCGCGGCCATGATCAGCGGCGACAGCATGTTGCGCGGCAGCTCGCCGCGCACGAGCGCGACGATCTCGTAGACGACGAGGATCGCGAGCATGACGCTGACGAACGGCGCCCCGATGGTGGTCGCGAGCCGGCGCCACAGCTCCGGCATCCGCCCGGTGATCGCCGGGTCATCGTCGAGCAGGCGGTGGAGGTAGACCAGGACGAACCCACCGGTCAGCACGATCATCGCGTCGAGGCCGAGGTTCTCGACGCGCAGGTCGAACAGCTCCTTCAGGGCAAGAATGACGACGCCGAGCGCCGCCAGGGCGCCCAGCCAGAGCAGCCCCCACGTCGTGGTCTCCTCGAAGAACCGCCGCACAAACCGGGTGAAGCGCCGGCCGGCGGCGACGAACGGGACCAGCAGCGCGGCCAGGAGCGCGAGGCGATACGGCCAGCTGAACGCGGGGGCGGAGAAGCCATCGACGGTCGGGAGCCCCGCCGTCAGCGCCGCGAGCACCCCGGCCGCGGCCAGCCCGCCGGCGACCAGCTGGGCACGCCGGCCGAGCCGGTGCGCGGCGAACGCGAGCGGGGTCAACAGCACGCCGGCGAGGAACAGCCGCAAGCACCAGACCGGGTGGCCGTGGACCAGTCCGATCGCGCCCGTCGCGGCCGCGGCCACGACCAGCGTCTCGACCGGCAGCGTGCGCCAGGCACCGCGCAAGAACCCGTAGAACCGCGAGAACCACATCACGGATCTACGCGCGAGCCGGTCCGGCTATTGCGCCCCGCCCGCTGGCAGGTGGCTGCACGGGCGTCGCGACGCTGGCCGCGGTGCCCGCCCCGGAGCCGCCGAGCTGCGCGAAGCGAGCCACCGTGCGCCGTGCCCGGGGTCGAGCTACTTGTTCCGGGCGGCATGGCTCCCCGCGGCGCGCTTCGGCTTGGCGGCGAGCTGCGCGCCACCGGCCTTGCCGCGCGCGGTCGGGGCCGTGAGCTCGGCATCGATCCGCTCGCCGACGTACGACGGAAATCGCGGCACACCGTCGTCGGACAGCTCCTGGTAGCGGAACGTGATGATCGCGCCGGGCTTCGGCGGCGCCTCGCGCTCGGCGTCGGACAGGCCGGTGCCGACGTTGAACCGCGTGCCGTCCGCGAGCTCGACGACCAGGGCGCCCACGCGGCCCTTGTGCTTGCCGGCGCCCGGCGCGTGCCCGACCACGCGCGCCTCGGCGTCATGGAACGTCTTGACCTTGAGCAGCGAGGTCGAGCGGCCGACCACGTACATCGAGCCCGGCTCGCGCAGCATCAGGCCCTCGCCGCCGAGCGCCTCGACGCGCGACAGCTCCTCGCGCAGGTGATCCACCCCGGTGCACTTGACGTGCTCGTGCCAGCGCGCGTGCGGCGCCCCGGAGCGCTCGAGGACCTTCTGGACGTGCGCGAGGCGTTTTTCGAACGAGCCCTTGGCGTTCGGCGCGTCGAACACGACGTAGCGGACCGCGCGCCATTCGTGCCCTGCATCGCCGGATCGCACGATGCTGATCGTCTGCTGGAACTTCTTGCGATCGACCCACAGCTCGCCGTCGAGCGTGTCGGCGGGCAGATCCGCGACGAACCAGTCGGGCGCGAAGAACCGGTTGCCGAGCCGCGATACAAAGGCCTCGCCATCCCAGTACGCGCGCACGCCGTCGAGCTTCTCGCTCATCCACCAGCCGGTCGGGTCGTGATCGACCTCCCACTTGTGGGCGAGCAAGATCGGCGGCGCGGTCTCCTTCTTGGTCGCGGCGCTGCGCGTGCGCCCGCTCGTGCGTGGGGCCGCGGGAGCCGCCGTGCGCGACGCCACTGACGCGCCGACGCGCTTGGTCTCGTGGTCGTCGCCCAGATACCCGCGCAGGTGCTTGCACGTACGTCGATCGATCACGGCGCCCTGGTTCTTCCAGGCCGGGCAGCTGCACATGTAGACGTTGCCCTTGCGCGTCAGCTTGTACGTGCTCGATGAACCCTTGACCTCGGCCGAGGCGCCGTCGGCGAGCGTATGGATATCCTTCGTACTTTGTGAAACCACACCTCAGTATGCCCGCGTGGGTATGCGCAACGATGTGCGCACCGTCACCGAGCCGACCACACGATCTCTGTGATCTAGCGCGCAACGGCGACGGTGGCCGGCCGCGTCACCAGCCATCGCGATGTCGGCGGCCTCGGCAGTGCGGCGGACCATTCGTCGGCGACGCCGGCGACGGCCGCCTGTGTCCCGGTCGCTTTGTCGTACTTACTGATCGAGTGATCAGTCGAAGGTGCCGATGCCGGTCGCCTTCCCCAGGGCGTCGATTCGAACTACTCCAGCGCCATCAGCCGCTTCGGTACCGTCAGCTGTGCAGGGCGAGCCAGTCCACCAGGACCCGCAGCTCGTGCAGCATCAAGAGCGTTCCCACGGTCAGACCGGGGAGCAGAAAGGGCGAACGCAGCTTGACCGGGAGCATCACGGCCGGCTTCAACGCTACAGACATGGTGAAATAACCATGCAACGCGCATATCGCATGGCGCAACAGCAATCTTCGCGATTGTGCGACGATTACGCGAGCAATTTCGCCATAGTGCAAAGATCCATCGGAGCTGTAAATAAGGTCACTGGGCGTATCGATCGCGTGGTCGTACCAACGCTTTTCCCCCACCGATAAGCAATCTTTTGATCCCAGGCCCCACGGTCCTGGTGGGATGATAGGCAAAGGTGGCCTACGAGGCCCTGACCCGTTCGAAGGTCCCACGATGGCCGGGTGCGTCACGCGCCACCCCGAGCGGATCTGCCACGGTCGAGCACGACGTTCGCCATGGCTGGCCGAGTCCTGAGCTCATCGACGATCACGATCCGGATCGGGGGGGCCGGCCACGTCAATGCATCCATCCGTTCAGGCCGAGCTGGATCTCCTGGGTAAGCCCAGCGCCTGCTTCGTAGCGCTGGTAGGCGACGGAGAAGCCGTAGTCGAGCCTGGGCGACCTGGTCGGGATGATCAGATCGATGCCGACGCGCCAGAACGAGCCACCCGGCAGATCGAACTGATCCTCGCGGCAATCGACGCAGTTCGAGATCGAACGGGTGCCGTGGATCCCCGCCGATCCGTAGTCCGCGAACAGCGAGCCGCCGACCCTGCCCTTCTCGGTGGAGCCCAGGGCCCAGAAGGGCGTCCGCAGCCCCACGGCGATCGCATAGTGCTTTATCTCGAGGCTCGAATCGACGGTCATCGGATCCCCGCCTCCTTGTTGAGCTACGACATCCTGGCTGAACGATGCGTCGTCGGAAGGCAATGCAAAACCGGCAGAGGCCGAGATCGTGACTATGTTGTAGATGACGAGCGCGCCCGTCATGCTGAAGGTCGGGGCCGAGCGACCGAAGTGATGTTCCGCCGCCGACTGTTCCAGCAGCCACGCGGCGCCCCCGCCAAAGCCGAGCATGAACCGCGCCGGACGGAGCGGCAAGAACCCTCCAGCCATCACGGGCGTAGGGGCCTTCACAGGGGCCGGCTCGCTCGGCTGCGGCCCCCAGCGCTGGGGGAGTTGCAGCGCGGGTGCAGGAGCCGTGGCGGGCGCCTCGGACACGGGCGCTGGCGTCGTGGCCACGGTCGCCGACCCACCGCAAGACGGGTCGGCCGTCAGGGCACCCGGCCGAGCTCGTGGACGACGCCCAGCCGGCGCCCGCATCACCACCGCTGGCGCCAGCACGTCGATCTCCGGGTGGCCGACGTGAACCGCGAACACGGCGCGCAGCGAGCTCCTCGGGCCGCGCTCGCCGTTGCCGAGGTCATCCCGTGGGTCGCAGCCGCGATCGGAGCCCCCTTGAGGCGTCCATCCGCGGATCCTTGACTATGCTAGCATTATTGCTATCATTCCACGATGCCGCCCAAGAGCGTCGCGGACACCATCGCGAAGATGCGTACGGGGACAGCGGTCCACTTCACCGATCTCGCAAACGTCTGCCGACACTACTTCGGAGAGGCCCGCATGTCCGGAAGTCACCACATCTTCAAGATGCCATGGTCCGGAGATCCGCGTGTCAACATCCAGAACGAGAAGGGCAAGGCGAAGGCCTATCAGGTTCGGCAAGTGCTCGCGGCGATCGATCGACGAGCGGTGGAGGCCTTGGCTCAGCAGAAGGCTTCCGAGAAGAAGAAACCCAAGTGACGGCCGGTCTGCGAACCGGCTGATGGCATGCCAGGAACTGGAAGAAAAGGAGTGACCCAACATGGCGAAGGCCCTCTACAACGCAGACAAGTACACGTACCGCGTGATCTGGTCGGAGGAGGATCAAGAACACGTGGGCCTTTGCGCGGAGTTTCCGTCGCTCAGCCATCTTGCCAGGACAGGTCCCGAGGCCCTTGCTGGCATCATGAAGCTCGTCGGCACGGTGATCTCCGACATGGCGAAGTCGAAGGAAGAGACCCCGGAGCCGCTGTCGCTCCGGCCGTTCAAGGGCAACATTGCGGTACGAGTCCCGCCGGAGCGCCATCGTGAGCTTGCGATGGAAGCCGCCGAGCAAGGCGTATCGCTGAACCGACTGATCAGCGACAAGCTCGCGCGCTGACGGGGCTCCATCTCGAGCCACACCCAGGCGGCCCGTCAACGACTCAACCGGGGATCCCGGCCGAGCTAGCCCGGCTTGTAGCCCTCGCCCGCGAGCAGCTTCTTCAGGCGCTCGAACGCCTTGGTCGCCGCCTCGGGGCTGGCGTACGCCTCGCTCGAGTCCATGCGCACGGTCTTGCCGTCGAGGTACAGCGTGGTCTCGACCTTGCGGTTGCCGGCGTCGAGCAGGAAGCGATGGCCCGGCACGCTGGACGCAGGCCTGGCCGCCGCTGCGGGCCTGGCCGCTGCCGCGGGCTTGCGGGCCGGCGCTGCGGCTTCCTCGTCGTCACCGCCCTCGTCGTCGTCGCCGCCCTCGGCATCGGCTGCGTCGTCCTCGGCTTCGCCGTCGCCGCCCGCGCCCGCGTCCTCGTAGCCCTTCTTGCGCTTCTCGCGCACGAGCTTGTCGTACTCGGCCCTGGCCGCCGCCGCGTCGCCGAAGTCCTTGACCTGGGTCTGGCCGTTCGAGCCGATCTTGCCGTAGTTGACGTAGAGCGTCTTGCCCTCGACGCGTGCGCGCCAGAACTTGCTCGAGTTGCCTTCCTCGAACGCGAGGTGGACCGTCCAGTCGCTCATGGCTTGTCCTCCGGCGGCCCCTTGCGTGCCGCGATCAGGCGATCGATCCGCTCCATGAACGCACGGCCGCGCGCGCGATCCGTCATCATGACGAACGCCGCCATGCCCTTGAGCTGCTCGAGGGTCTCGCCCTTGCCGGGGCGGCCGAGCTCACGGTTGCGGATCGCGGCGCGCAGCTCGCGCTGGGTCTTGCGTGGCACGCGCGCGGTCGGTCGATCCGCGGGCGCCTGGTTGACGACGAGGCCGGTGACCTTCTGGCGCGCGCCCTCGCGCATCACCCGCGTCTTCTTCGCGTGGATCTCGAAGCCCTCGGCGCGCACGATCATGCCGGCGCCGCGGAGCAGCGCGCCGATCTGCGAGCCGGCCTGGCCGTGCCACGAGAACGTGAGGTCGTCGGCGTAGCGCGTGTAGCGGCAGCCGAGCTTCTTCGCGAGGCCCGAGAGCCGGCAATCGAGCCGCAGGCACAGCGCGTTGGTGATCGACGGGCTGGTGGGCGCGCCCTGGGGCAGCGAGCGCGGCCCCAGCGCGACGTAGTGGGTCTTGCCGTGGGTGACGACCTCCTCGCGGGGTGACTCGGTCGCGAGCAGCGCCATCACGGTCGCGACCTGCTCGCCCAGGCCCGCGCGGCGCAGCAGGCCCTTCACGCGCCGCATCGTCACGGTGGGGTAGAACCCGCGGATATCGAGCTTGACGATGACCCGCGCCCCGGCGTGGACGCGCGCGTTGGTCGCGATCGATCGCCCGGTGATGAAGCCGTGCGCCGCGCCGTGCAGCGGCAGGTGCTCGGTGACCTCGCGCGTGATCCAGCGCTGCGCCGCCTTGAGCTCGGGCTTGGGCGCACTGATCAGGCGCGGCGTGCCGTCGCGCTTGGGGACCTGCCAGCGGTGGTAGTGCGTGCCGGTGTCGACGTCGCGGTGATACGCGAGCCAGCGCAGCCGCGGGATCGTGAGGCCGAGCGCCTTGGCGAGCGCCTCGACGTCGCCGAGTTGCGGCAGCGCGTTGTCCTGGCGCTTCTTCTCGGGGTCGTCGGCGTCGAACCGATCGACATCGGCGGTATCGTGCCAGAACACCCCGGGGCCGAGGTGGACGATGTGCGACCGCCGGTACGCCTGCCACGCCCGGCGGTACAGCTCGCGCCGCACCTTGCGCTCTTCCTCGCGCCGCGCCTTGTAGAGCTTCTTCTCGGCGTCGTTCATCGCCGAGGTGCCGCCCGGATCGGCGAGCCCCTGACGCGCGACCTGGGCGTCGACCCACTCGCGGATGCCACCGGCGGCGGCGACGTCTGCCCATGACAGATCGTCAGTCGCCATCGTTCACCGATCCCGTCGCGCGCGGATGCGAGCGCGCCGCCCAGGCCAGCTCCGTGCGACGCGACGCGCGAAGACCCGTGACAAAAATGGAGGAGGAGTCGAGGCCGCTACATCCCTCATGGGACACGGTAGGCTCACCGGTCTGCCGCCCAGCAGGGGTACTGCGCTTGGGCTCAAACCGCGGTTGTGTGGTTGGTCCAGCTGAGCCCGAGCGCAGTACCCCTGCTGGGCGAGCAGACCAAGAACAGCCTACCTTGTGGAGAATGGCCAGTGATTGTGCCCGGACGGCGCGACGCCGCCCTTGCGCCGGAGCGCTGGCTAACGGATTCGACTCCTCCTCCAAAACAAATCGGTCCGAGCATGATCGCACATCCAGGCTGCGTTGCACACGAAGCCTCGTCGAAAAACACCGGACAGGAACGGCCGTCACAATTCGTGAGCAGCCGACACGCGGGGCCGGACGACCCAGGGGCTCAGTCCTGAGTCGCATCGAGATATCCTTTCTGTGACAGATCTTCGAGTCGTTCGAAGTAGGCCGTGCGCGCCTCCGGGGCGGAATCGAACCGCAGCCGCTGCATCCGGAGCGCCTCGCCGATGCCGAACCGCGCCGTGACCGTGCGGCCGTCGAGCGAGAGCCGGTAGAGCTCGGCGCCCCGCGCCGTGCGCCGCATCAGCACGCGGGTCTCGGCGGTGATCAGCGCGCGGCCCTCCGGCGTTCCGCGCGCGGCCTCGAGGCGCGCCTGGTCGCGCGCATACTGCACGCGGAGCGCGATCATGTGCTCGCACGGGCCTTCCTTGATGCCCGCGCGGCGCACCGCGCTGCACGTGCACGACGCGGCCGACGTGCGGCTCTCCTGGTCGATCGTGAACGACGGATAGAACGTGCGATGCGCCTTGGCGTCGATGACCTGGCCTTCGATCGAGCGGCCCTCGTTGCCCAGATCGTGGACCTTGGTCAGCGTGACTGCCGCCGCCTCGGCCAGCAGGCGATGGGCCGCGGCCTCGCGCGCGTCGCGAAACGTCAGCGCGGTCGCCGGCACCGGCGTTGGGGTCAGCGGCCGCGCGAAGAACTCGCCGGTCGCCAGATCGTGGCCGATGCGGAGCTGCGCGAGCGCCGCGAGCAGCGTCCGGCGGACCTCGGCGCGCGGCCGCCCCAGCTCCTCGGCCAGCGCGGCGTCGGTGCGCGGCGTCGCCAGCGCCTCGACCACGGCGGCGATGCCGCGCGGATCGTCGTCGGCCGCGAGCAGATCGAACGTCGCGATGCCGGCCCACCCGGCGTCGGTCCACCCCGACAGCGCGAGGGCGAGCGTCGCATCGCCGAGATCCACGATGTACAGCGAGGGCAGGCCCGGCCCGGCGACCGCGACGGTGAGCCCGCGGGCGTGCGGGAGCACCCGCGCGAGCACGTTCAGGCGGTTGCGGCCCCACGTGCGGATCACGCGCGGCTGCGTGCCGCGATACGGCGCGCCGGTGCTGCGCACGACGAGGTCCCACGGCTCGAGCACCAGGCGCGGCGGCTCGCCCGGCACGAGCTCGTAGCGCAGGCCGCGCGGCGCCGTGCGCGCCTTGCGGAGCCGCAGCTGGAGCAGCACGTTGTAGAGATCGATCGGCGACAGCTCGAACCGATCGGCGGCCATGACCGACGCCGCCTGCATCTGGCCGAACGCGCGCAGCCAGCGCAGCGGCACCGATCGCGTGTGCGCGACGGCGTCGGCGCCCGGCGCGAGCTCGATCGTGGTCGGCCGGTAGCTGCGGACCCGGGCGATCGACGCGATCGCCGCGCCGAGATCGACGTAGGTCGTGCCGCGCGCACCGCCGGTGTCGCCGGGGTGCTGGGCATCGACGAGCGCCGCCGGCCGGCGCAGCACGAGCTGCGCGTAGGTCGCTTCGTCGCGCGACAGCACCTCCAGGCGGAGCGCGTCGGCCGCGATGCTGAGCACGGGATCGAGCGGCTCGGCCTGCTTCGCGGCGGCGCTGTAGTGCAGCGCCAGGTATTCCTTCTGCGCGTCCCACACCTGCTTGCTGACGCCCTTGCCGCGCGAGATCAGGTACGCGAGGTACTCGGCGCGATCGGTCGGCTTGCGCCCGAGATCGCTCGACAGCACGTCGCCCATCGCGAGCAACGCATCGCGGACCACCCCGGGCCGGTGCAGCCGCGCGACCAGCGCGACGTCGCCCTGCCCGGCATCGGTCGGCACCACGACGCGCATCGCACCGTCCGGCGCCGTGATCACACGGGTCGGGCCGAACGCGACCGGAACAGCAACGGTGTCGGTCATCCGCGCCCTCCGCCCGCCGGCGCCGGCGCCGGCGCCGGCTCCTGGGAGAACGCGAACACGCGCGCTGGCGTCGCGGGCTGGGCCCCGCCCTCGTCCGTTGACCACCGTATCACGATGACCGGCGATGCTATCTCCACGACCGACCGACGCCCCCCCCACCCGGCCGTGCAATTTATCTCGGGCGGAGACCCAGCCCGCGTCGCTGCGCTGCGCGTTGGCGTCCCCGCGTCCCCGGAGGCCAGGCTGTTCACCCACCGGTCAACTTCACGGCGGCGAGGTAGCAGGTGGACGCGATCACTCGTCGTCATCGTCGTCCTCCTCGTCGTCGTCGTCGTCGCTGTCACCGTCGTCGCTGTCGTCGCTATCCTCATCGTCGCTGTCGTCATCGCTGTCGTCGTCGCTGTCGTCATCGCCGTCGTCGCCATCGCCGTCATCGCTGTCGTCATCGCTGTCGTCGGCGCTGTCGTCGTCGGCGCTGTCGTCGTCGGCCTGGGCACCGCCGTCGCTCCCGCCGCTGTCGCCGGTTCCGCTCGGGCCCTTGTCCTGGCCTTCGGCGTACGTCCTGGCGTTGCGCCGCGCAATCCGCTTGAGCGCCTTCCAGGCGGCGAGCTTGACGGCATCCTCCTCGCCGTCGTCCTGGTGGATTGCCTCGAGCGTCTGCTTCGCCAGGTCGCCCCCGAGCCGGCCCAGCGCGGCGATGGCCGCCAGCCGGCCGGCGTCGCCCCGGGTCTTCGCGATCGCGACGAGCTCGTCGACGCGGCGGCCCGAGAGACTGACGGCGAGCGACCACGCGCGGGTCGCCGGCTCGGCGATCAGTCCCTTGGCGAGCTCGGGCCACGCGGCGAGCGCCAGCGGCGCGATCGTGGTCGCATCGGCGCGGCTGCCCAGCTTGCGCACGGCGGCGGCAGCGGCAGCCGGCTGGTGCACGGCGATGGCGTTCGCGGCGACGGCGCGCACCTCGCGATC
>JAUKWE010070245.1:0-55543 GCA_032356425.1 Cumathamnion decipiens | reverse complement strand
CGCGGCCGCGCCCACGCCCGCCAGCCCCAACCTCGCGGTCTCCGACGAGCTCGGCAAGCAGTGCTCGCTCCACTTCGACGACCAGCAGGAGGCGCCCAAGTTTGACTACGACCGGTTCCAGCTCCTGCCGGAGGATCGCAACGTCCTCGAGCAGGTGGCGACCTGCATCACCCGGGGCCCGCTCAAGGGACACAGGGTCCAGCTGATCGGGCGCGCCGATCCACGCGGCACCGCGGAGTACAACCTGGCCCTCGGCGACAGGCGGGCGAGGACCGTCGTCGACTACCTCAAGCACCTCGGGGTCGACACGTCGCAGGTCGCGACCTTGACGCGAGGCGCGCTCGATGCCAGCGGCAATGACGAGAGCACCTGGCGGATCGATCGCCGCGTCGATCTCGAGCTCAAGAACTGAGCGCCCGGCGGCCGGCCGATCAGTGTAACAGCAGGTTGAGCGAGCGCGCGACCGCCAGCGCCGCGGCCCGGCTCCTGACACCGAGCTTGGCGTACAGGTTGTGGAGATGCCATTTGACGGTTGCCACCGAGATCGACAGGCGGTCGGCGAGCTGCTGATTCGACAGTCCTGCATCGATCCAGGACAGCAGCTCGAGCTCGCGCGCCGTCGGCGTGTCGCTGAGACCGGCGGTGCCACCGAGGTCCTCCATCTGCTCGGCCAGGGCGCCGCCCGCGGCGGGCACGCCACGGCAGACCTCGACAAAGAATTGCCGCTCCCGCTCCATCGCAAAGCGCCAGTCCTTGGGGCGTGTGTCGTTGACCAGCGCGGCGATCAGGGGCGCGCGGTCGCGGAACGGTCGAAGGTACCGTGGCCGTGCCGCCAGGCTGACCGCTCGTGCAAGGTGCCCCACGGCCGGCGCGCGATTGTAGCTGTACAGGCTGATGGCGGCCTCATCCAGTGCCAGCTCCACCAGCCGTGCCGACCTGCCTTCCGCGCGGGCGCGCTGGGTCTCTTCGGCCACCAGCACGCTCGCCGGCTTCAACTTCCGCGTCGCCACGAGCAGATCGATCGTGGCGGCGACGGCCAGATCGCGCAACCCGCAGACATGGCTGCCGTCGCCGTCGCCGTCGGCCGGCCGGTCGCACCACGCCAGCAGTCCGATCTGGGCGGCCTCGACCTCGGCCTCTTCGAGGCGGCCCAGGGCCAGGAGCCGGCGCACGATGAAGCAGGACAGCATCAGCGCCAGGCGCGGCGGGTAGGTCGCCGCGATCTCGCGCAAGGCCGCCAGGGACAGCGCCTGGGTATCCTGTCCTCGCCACAGCTTGACCGCGGCGTCGAGGCCGTGGGCCATCGTATCGACAAGTCCGCTGAGGCGCGCCCGGTGCAGGCCCTGTGCGAGCAGCTCCTCTGCTTCGGCCAGCTGATCCATCTCGACCGCGCTGTGGGCCGCCAGCAGCGCGATGATGCTGCAAAGATCCGCGTGCTCGCCGAGCGCGACGCGCATCTTCGACAACGAGCTCACGAGGTCCTGATGGGCGCCGGCGAACTCGCCTTCGCGTAGCGCGACGAGGCCGCGCACCACGGAGACCCAGGCCGTGCCGTAGTCGCTCTGCAACTGTGCCATGCTGGATTGCGCGAGCCGGACCCACCGCCGTGCGTCTGCGAGCTTGCACGTGCTGGCCGCGCAGATCGCCGCCGCGCAGCTCACCGTGGAGAAGCTGAACGGGTCATCGTCCTGGCCGGCGTCTCGCAACCAGGCCTCCGCGTGGCGGTGGCCTTCGTCGAGGAAGTCGGTGTAGACGTCGAGCGCGATCCGGATGACGTCGACGCGCCGGCCGATCGATCGCACCTCGCCGGCCGGCGATCCGCGCTCGGTCTCCCGCCGGACATGCTCGCTCAGGTGCGCCACCTCGCGCCGCGCGGTCTCGAAGTGGCGATGAAACACGAGGGCCCAGACGTACCAGTAGTCGGTCTCGAGGCCCCCGCGCTGGCCGGCGTCGTGCAGCCTCGCGAGCCATTGCAGGTAGCGCCCCAGGTTGCCGCGATCGCGCACGATCGTGGGCGCCCGACGTTCCAGGATGGCCTCGACCAGCGGCAGGGAGTCCGCCTCCAGCGCGTAGTCGATCGCGTCATCCCAGCGGCCGGCACGGTCGCACCACATCGCCGCCCGGTGCAGCACGTCGCGACGCTCGGTCGCCGAGAGCTCCCGTCGAGCCTGGGCCAGCAGGTACTCCCGGAACATCGCATGCAGGCGGTAGTTGCAGCGGTTGCGATCCAGCGGAATCACGAAGATGTTGTTCCGCCACAGCCGCTCGATGTGCGCGTCGGCGCGCGCGTCGGCCGTGGCCTCGCCGGCAAGCTCGACCTCGAAGCTGCGCAGCAGCGACAACCTGAGCAGGAACCGGCGGAACTCCGCATCGAACCCCTGCAGCACCTGTCGGCTCAAGAGCTCGGCAAGATCCTCGTCGGCACCGGAGAAGCGAGCCAGGACCTCGTCCGGAGCGGCCGCCCCGGACAACACGATCTGCATCAGGCGAATCGCGCACGGCCATCCTTCCGTCTGCCGTTCGACCATCTCGATCGCAGACGGGGCCAGGCGCGCGCACAGCTCCGGCCCGAACAGCTCGCGGATCTCCGCGCTGTTGAAGCTCAGGTCGAGGAGGCCCAGCGGCCGGAGGCGGCCCTCCAGCTTCGCCCGCCCCTGGTTGAATGGGAGCAAGCCGGTGCTCGAGAGCACCACATGAACCCCGGGAGGAGTCCGGAAGATCAAGGCATCGAGCAGCCGCGGCAGCAGCTCATCCGAACACGCGTTGAGGTTGTCGATGAACAACGTCATCGGCGCTTCCAGCAGCGCGATGCGTTCGAGCAGCCGATCGAGGCGTTCGTCGAGCGGCTCGTCACCTTGTTGCAGGGCCTGGATGGGGTTGATCCGGGAATCCGGAGGATGGAACCGCTCCTCGAGGTGAGTCAGGACGCGATCCACCGTCCGATCGCGGTCGTCGAGGGCCAGCCACCGGCAGGTGCCGCCGTGTTCCCGGAAATGCTCGTGCAAGGCGCTCAGGAGCATCGTCTTGCCGTAGCCCATCGGGGCCGTCACCGTGAGCAGCTTGGTGACCGGCCGGTCCTTCGCCAGGGTCAGGTCTCGCAGCACCCCGATTCGCGCGATCCGGAAGGGAAAGACCGGCGGCCCCTGCGCGATGACATCGGGCAGGGACGTGTTGCGGGGGGGGGACGCGCGGGCATCGTTGCCACCTGCACCTGCCGCGCCCATGCCTCTCGCTGCCTCCCGCTGCGGGTTCACGCCGAATTCCCTTGTGTTCCCGGCCCTCTGGCGAAGCAGTGCCTGCCGGGAGCGGCGCGGGGATGCCGCGGCGGATAAGGGGCGTTGTCGGCACACGGTCGACGACACGGGGCGTAGGCGACGGCCGCTTGTGCGAGATCTGGCATGGAGTGGAGTTACCAATCCAAGCCTACAGGGACAGGGCGCGTGGATCCAGGGACGGGGCGCGTGGATCCATGCCCGGTCAGGGGGCAAGCGAGCCTCCTTGCCTCGCCGATTGGGTCATCCTGCCTCAAATCCCTGTGGGTTGAAACTTGTCCGTGTGGATGCGCGCGGCGGGGACCCCCAGGCTCACCAGGAGGCGTTCGACCGCCTCCACCATGGGCGTGCCCCCGCAGACGAACGCGGAGACCCGGCGATAGTCGCTGCAAAGCTCGGGGGTGAGCGCCTCGGTGACCATGCCGCGCGAACCCTGCCAGCTACTGCCTGCAGGTTCTTGGGATAGGATCGGAAGGACGCGCACGCGCCCCTGCGCGCGATCCTGCAACTGTCGCAGCCGGTCGGTCGCAAACAGGTCGGCCGCGGCGCGTACGCCAAACACGATGGTGAAGGTTGCCTGGCTCGTGCGCTGCAATCGATCGGAGACGATCGACAGGATCGGCGCAATTCCGGTCCCGCCTGCCACGCAGAGGGCGTCGCGGTCTTCGTCGTCCACGCCCATCTGTCCGAACGGCCCTTCGAGCCAGATCTTGGAGCCGCGGCGATCCTCGGCAAACATCCACTCCGACAACCGACCGCCCGGCAGCCGCTTGATCAGGAAGCCGACCTCGTCGGCGCCGGCCCCGTCCGCCGCCGGGGGCGCGTCGTAGAATGAAAACGAGCGTCGCACGAAGGAGCCGGCAGGCGCGAGCGAGGCGTACTGCCCGGCGCTGAACATCAACGGCTCCTCCAGACCCAGGCGGAGATCGAGGACGTTGCCCTCGAGGCGGCGCCAGCCAACCACGCGGGAGGCAATCGTGCGCTGAGGGTGCATCGCATGGTGGCCGAGCGCGACGTCGATGCACAGGTCGCTGCGCACCTGGGCCTGGCAGGCGAGGATATAGCCCTGCTTCAGCTCCTGGTTGGTCAGGGGCGACAGGGCGAAGTCTACCAAGGGGGTGATGTGCCCTCGGACCAGCCGGGTCTTGCAGCGCCCACAGGTACCGACGCGGCAATTGTGCGGATAGGCCACGCCTTGGGCGAGCGCCGACCGCAGCAGCAGATCGTTCCGGCGTACCTCGAAGCTCTTGTCACCCCCCTGTAGGGTGATGCGACAGAGCTGCGCACGTTTCGCGACAGGTTCGTTCATATGCTTCTTCGTGCGCTTTCAGGCGTCCAACTCGGCCCAACCGGCGCGCAGGTTTTCGCACCGGGCGATCTCGCGTTCCTGCGGTGACGCGTAGCGACGATCCCAGTCCTGCAGCAGCGGCTTGATGATCCTGAACCATAGCGGCGGCACGAAGGCGAACAGCATGCACATCATGAAATGGGGTTGTTGTGGTCCGGAGCGGTCGGGCGTCAATTCGTAGAACGGCTTGTAGCTGTCGTCGTGGTGATCGGCATGGTTGGTGATTTCCAGCGCCAGGATGCGCACGAACGGCGTCAGGTGGTTCCAGGTATGGCGCTTCTCGAACCGGCCCGGTTGGGCCGAGATCAGGCCATAATGACCACAGTAGTTGAAGATCTCGAGCAAGGTACGCGGTCCGACGACACAGACCGTGATGGCAGCGCCAGCGCCTTGCCAGCCGCCCGCGGCATAGAGCGCCAGCACGAACACGATGAGCAGGGCCGCTCGGTAGACCCAGCTGTTGCGGACATCCCACCACTTGCGATCACGCTTGGTCCACGCTCGGCGCTCCAGGTGGTAGGCCTCGCGGAACTGGGCGCGGAACGTGCGGATCAGGTGACCGTAGACGGTGTCGCCACGGCGCGCATAATCGGGATCATCCGGTGTAGCCGTACGCGTGTGGTGTGTGACCACGTGCGTGGTTTCACGCCAGGGGTCGAAGATCAGCACCAGACCCAGGCGGCCGAGCCAGCGCAAGAACAGGTTTTCGCGGTGGAAGAGCTCGTGCAGCGCGGGCGCGGCAAGCACGAACTGCACCAGGGTCATGCTCAGGAACGCGCCGATCGCGGAACCGGTCGTCTCGAACCGCCCGGATCCGACGAGCCACGAGTAGAGCAAGATGAGGCCGAACCCGAGACCGAGCTGCACGGCCAGGAGGGAGTCGTACAACCACGGAAAACGGGTGTCGCGGATCGAGAAGTCTCGCTCCAGGAACAGGTCGACGCCGAGCACGCCTGCCAGGGTCACCAGGCCGATCCAGCTCGCGTTGCCGCCGCGCCACAGGCCATATGCCGTGACCCCCATGAGTACAGGTGAGATAGCGTATTTCAGGTAGTCGAGCATCAGCACCCTCCCCGGCAAAATAGTAGGAATGGCTTACCGCCGATCAGCATGTTTCGCCCCCACCGATAGTTTGGGGACCATAACGAGATCTACGTTCCGTCGCTGGGCGCGTGTCGTGGACCCTTGCTGCTGCGGCGCCCTCGATGTCGGTCTTGACGCTCGAGGCACGCGCGTAGCTTGGTTCCCGACACCAGTCTGCGCCACGGACCAAGGCCCTGGCGTACTGATGCCTGTCCGGAGGTATGAGCATCGGGGTTTCGACCTGCATCTTGGCCACACCGATTGCGACAAGTTCAAGCCGGCGTGGGGCGCCGCCCACGATTCGAGCATCGTTTGCCACGTGGCGAGGAAATGCAGCCGGCGTGCCGGGTGCTCGCATGCTTAGTTGCGCACGATCTGGGTGGTCGTGCAGGTTACGATCCGCCCGGGTGTTCGCTATCCCGCACACCTCATACGCCCGCGTACAGGTAGTCGGCGCCCCCGGCCCGCACGGCCTGCGCTGATGGGGCTGGTTCATCGAAGGCGGCTGCTGCCGCTGCCTCGATGTCGGAAATCGCGGCACCGCTGTCGACACACCCGACAAACGTGCCGCAGGAGCCGGTCACGATTCGGGCATGGTCCAGCATCTGGCGGTGGTTTGGCAGTCGAGCGTGCCGGGTGCGGGACGTGCGTCGATGACCTCGAAGCTTGCGAGGAGCCTGCAGGTGCTGCCCGCCGCGAATTTCTTGGCGCAGCCGGGCGTACCATGTCGACCATGCAACGGCTGGCGCTGAGCTGCCTCGTCCTCCTCGTCCTGGTCCCCTGGAGCACGGCCGGCACCGCGCACGCCGGCATGGACTGCGATGACGCAGTGTCGGTGAAGTCACTCGAGACGGTGGCCAAGGATCCGAAAGCGACGCCGGAGGACCCCTACGCGTACTGCCTGCCCGGCATCGTGGAGCAGGAGCCGAAGTACGGGGCCCGCGTGCTCGCGGCGTGCAGCAAGATCCTGGCGCGTGATCCGAAGGCCGCGCTGTGCATCGAGCTCGCGGTCCGGCTCGGCAAGAAGGAGCATGCCGGGGTCGACCTGTACGCGGCGGTCGCGGGCTGGAAGATCGACGTGTGGAACTGGGACCGCGGGGATCTGACGCTGATCCTGCTGGCCAAGCTGGGCGACCACCGGGCCGCGCCGCTGATCGTGGACGCCTGGAAGGCGAACCTCGACGAGGCGCAGAAGCGCGAGAAGAAGAAGTGGGCGTCGTCGATGATGGCATGGTCTGGCTGGCGCAAGGACGCCGCGGCGGCGCTCGGCGCGGTCGGCGGCGCCGATGACAAGGCGTTCCTCGACGAGCAAGCCCAGGCGACCAAGGACAGGTACGTGCGCCAGGCCTGCCAGGACGCGATCGCCGCGATCGACAAGCGGCTCGCGTCGCCGAAACCGTGACGGCCCGGAGGCCGCGCTCGCCGGCGAGCCGGCGTAGGCTCGTGGTCGGGGACCATCGACATGCCCGGCCACCCGCTTGTGTGGTCGATTCACGGTCGCGTGCGGGCTGACGACGTCTTGCCGGGGCGCCACGTCGCGGCGGCGACCCGATCGGCCACCTCCTGGTAGTCCTTGCGGGCCTCGCGGGTGGCCGTCGCATGCGCGCCCAGCGCGCCGTCGGCGGGGCGCAGATGAAAGATCGGCTTGCGTGCCTCCTGGGCCATGGGCATCAGGCTGCCGTACCACCGCAACGTGCCGAGGCAGTGAGGGTCGCTGGACGGATGCGCGGCCGGATGGGATGCGAGGATCGCCGTCGCATACACCTCCGGGATAAGGCTCATCCAAGCGCGCGCCGGTCGCGGAACCGAGCCGCCGTCAGCGATGGCCGTCGCGTGCGTGTCCGGGCTCAGGCGCAGCCAAAGATCAGGCGCAGGCATCGGGCGGTCCAGCCGCACCGCGTGCTGTAACACGACGTAGCCGGCCAGGTTCATCGTGTCCGTGGTCAGCCCGAGCTCGGGCGCGGGATTCCGCGGAAGACGCGCTTGCCACTCGTCATGCCACGCGCGCACCGTCGGGCCGAGCTTGCGCAGTCCCTGCAGCGAGAAAAGATCTGGCGCCACCGGCACCACGATATGGCGACACGCCACGAGTGCAGCGCGATTGATCGCTCCTAGATTCGGACCTGGATCGACGAGCACGATGTCGGCGGACGCAGCCTCCGCGGCACGCTGGATACAGCGGTGGAATGCCGAGATCACGCGAAACGCATGGTCCTGGCCGTCGAGGCAGCGCACCCACTCGGAGGCCAGCTCGTCCTCGAATGTCGCGATCGAGAGATCGCCGGCCAGGAGTTCGAGCTTTCCGGCAATTGGTTCACGATGAGGCGATGTCACGCCGGTCGCCCCTTCGATCTGCGGGCGGATCGCACCATAGATCGTGTCGGTGCCCCCCGGCGACCACAAGCCCTCCAGCCGCTCCACGTCCACCATCATCGCAGTCAGGTGGGCCTGCGGATCCAGGTCAACCGCCAGGACCTGGTGCCCCTGGTCGGCATACATCCAGGCCAGGTGATAAACGAGCGAGGTTGTACCGCCGCCACCCTGGCTGTTGAAGAAGCCGACGGTGGGAATCATGGCGAGCCCCGCCTCAGGCTCAAGCGACGGTGACCCGCGAGATCGTTGGCGAACGCACAGATCGCTCGTCGGACCCGATCGGACAGCGACTCCTTGCGCTCGACGCGGTCGCGCTCGCCGCCGCAGGCGAGCGCTGCGATCTCCTCGTCGGTCATCGTGTGGCATCGTATGCTCGTCGGCGCGCTCAGGCAATTCGCCGGGCCTCGCCGACGATCAGCCAGGCGTCGAAGTGCTTGACACGGCTGAGGGCGGGATCGATCGTCCACGGATGAGGGCGTTGGCAGCGCAGTGAGCGCGTGGGACCCAGCGCGACGGGCCGACGTGGTGATCCTGATCGGTGCCGGCCCGAACGAGCGCGGGCGGGCGTTGCGCATCGCCGTCGCCGGATCGCTCGCTATCTTCCAGATCATGAGACGCGGTCGCCAAGACCGTCGACGAGTCGGCCCATGAAGAAGCACACCATCCTGTTCCTGGCGGCGAATCCCACGGGCACCCCTCCGGCTGCGCTCGATCGGCAAGCGCGTGCGATCCAGGAAGAGCTCGAGGGCAGCGGCTACCGGGATTGCTTCGAGCTCGAGACCCGGTTCGCGGCGACGCCGCTGGACCTGCTCCGCGCGCTCCGCAAGCTCAAGCCGACGGTGGTCCACTTCAGCGGTCACGGTGACCAGAATGGCTTGTACTTCGAGGCCGCAGCGGGCGGTGCTCAGCTCGTGTCGACCGCGGCGCTCGAGGAGACGTTCGGCGCGGCAGGGGACTCGGTCCAGCTGGTCGTGCTCAATGCCTGCTACAGCGAGCCGCAAGCGGAGGCATTGCTGGCGCACGTTGGCTGTGTCGTGGGCGTGAGCGGCGTGATCGGGCATGATTCGGCCAGGAACTTTGCGATCGGCTTCTACGGCGGCCTGGGAGAACGCGCCTCGATCGCGGCTGCGTACAAGCAGGGGCGGGCCGCGATCAGCTTGGAGGGGCTGCCCGACAGCGATCGTCCGCAGCTGAAGGTTCGCGGCGGGGGCGATGCCAGCCGGCTCGTGCTCGCCGCGGACCCTCGGTAGCCTCGCTCTCCCCGCCGACGGGAGCGAGGCCGATCGACGTCACGGCAGAACGACCACACGGCGCGCACCGCCGCAGCACGGTCAGCAGCACGGCAGGCGAACCCGCGTTCACCGGGCGCGAGGTCGAACTCGGCGTGGTCAAAGACATGCTCGAGGCTCAGCGCATCGTCGTGGTTCACGGAGCGCCCGGCCTCGGCAAGAGTCGGCTCGCCAAGGAATACGCGCACCAGCATGCCGAGGCGTACCCGGGCGGGATGTTCTTCATACCGCTTGACCAGCCGCCACCGATCGAACTCGCGAAGCTGCTGCGGGCCACGGACAGACCGGCCTACCCGGACGAGTCGGTGGAAGATCAGTGTCGCCGGGCGTTACACGCGCTGGGGAGCACGGGCCGTGCGCTGGTGATCTACGATGCGGTCGCCGACGAGCCTACGCTCCGCGACTGGTTGCCTTCCGAAGGCCTCGACTGGCACCTGATCGTCACCTCCACGTCGGCAAGATGGGCGAACGCCTGGAGCACCCTGGTACTGGAGCCACTGCATCGGGACGCAGCTCGTGAACTCACCGCGTCGATCCTCGGTGACGAGACCGCGACGAACCGCCTGGTCGAGGCCATTGCGGCGAACGCCGCCGGGATCACGATCGAGCTCTGTGCCAGCGCCGCCGCTGCGCGTGAGCGGCTCTGCCGCGGCAGGACCGTCGAAGGGGTCTCTGCGGAGCTCGCGAAGGAAACGACGTCGAGCTTCGAGTCTGCTTGGACCCTGTTGTCGCCCGACGCGCGGTTCGTGCTGCAGGTGGCGAGTACGTTCGCGACACCTCGCGTCCCGGTAGCGCTCATCGTGTCCCCCTTGCAACGGATTGGCTGGCAAGCAACCCGGGTGGAGGATGCGATCGACAGCGCGCGCGATCGCAAGCTCGCCGACGGTGACAACGACAACCTGGGCGTTCACCAGCTCGTCGCTCGATTCGTGCAAGCTCGAGAGTCGCTTGACGCGTCGGTTGGCCGGGCGCTGTTCGATGGGCTCCTGCGTACCGCGCGCGCTTTCTCTGAACATCCCGGAGACCTCGATCGGCGAGCGCTGATGCTGGCGTACTCGCTCGGCGTGGATGACTGGGCGCGCCTGGTTACCGATGGCTTCGAGTGGCACGTTGTTGGAGACGCGATCACCGAGTTGGGCAAGTTCGCAGAGGCGCTGCCATGGTTCGAGCGCGCGGTCGCTGGCGCGGAGGAGGCTGACCTGCACGGGGGCGCGGATCCCGAGAGCCTCGGAAGGAGCCTTCACCAGGTGGGCTACTGCCATGAGCGCCAGGGCCAGTACACGGAGGCATTGCCGTGGTTCGAGCGCGCGGTCGCCGCCAAGGAGAAGGGGGGCGGGCATGGCCGTGTGGACCCCGCGAGCCTCGGAGCGAGTCTTCACATGGTGGGCGACTGCTACGCGAACCAGGGCCAGTACGCGGAGGCGTTGCCGTGGTTCGAGCGCGCGGTCGCCGCCAAGGAGAAGGGTGACGTGCATGGCCGCGTGGACCCCGCGAGCCTCGGCGCGAGTCTTCACATGGTGGGCAACTGCTACGCGAGCCAGGGCCAGTATGCGGAGGCGCTGCTGTGGTGCGAGCGTGCGGTTGCCGCCGCGGAGAGCGGGGACGTGCACGGCCGCGTGGACCCCGTGAACCTCGGAAGGAGCCTCCACCAGGTGGGTTACTGCTATGCAAAGCAGGGCCAGTACGCGGAGGCATTGCCGTGGTTCGAGCGCGCAGTCGCCGCCGCGGAGAACGGCGACGTGCATGGACGCGTGGACCCCGAGAGCCTCGGAAGGAGCCTGGCGTTTGTGGGTGATTGTTACTCGCGCCAGGGCAAGTTCGCAGAGGCGCTGCCGTGGTGCGAACGCGCGGCCGCCGCCAAGGAGAAGGGTGACGTGCATGGCCGCGTGGACCCCGAGAGCCTCGGAAGGAGCCTCTACCAGGTGGGTTCCTGCTATTCGGGCCAGGGCAAGTTCGCGGAGGCGCTGCTGTGGTACGAGCGCGCGGTCGCCGCCGTGGAGAAGGGCGACGTGCACGGCCGCGTGGACCCCGCGAGGCTCGGAGCGAGCCTCCACCAGGTGGGCTACTGTTATTCGCGCCAGGGCAAGTACGCGGAGGCGCTGCCGTGGTTTGAGCGCGCGGTTGCCGCCGCGGAGAAGGGCGACGTGCACGGCTGCGTGGACCCCGCGAGGCTCGGAGCGACCCTCCATCAGGTGGGCGACTGCTACGTGAACCAGGGCCAGGGCGCGGAGGCGCTGCCGTGGTTCGAGCGCGCAGTCGCCAGCAAGGAGAAGGGTGACGTGCACGGGCGCGTGGACCCCGCGAGCCCCGGAGCGAGCCTTCGCCAGGTGGGTTACTGCTATTCGCGTCAGGGCCAGTACGCGGAGGCGCTGCCGTGGTTCGAGCGCGCAGTTGCCGCCGTGGAGAAGGGCGACGTGCACGGCTACGTGGACCCCGCGAGCCTCCGAAGGAGCCTCCGCCGCGTGGGCGATTGCTATGTGAGCCTCGGAAGGGTCGGGGAGGCACGGCCGTGGTTCGAGCGCGCCGCGATGGTGTTCCAGCTCTGTCTATACGGGCTCGATTGACGGGCGATGTCTCGCGCTCTGGTCGTGAGAGTACCGGACGAGACACGGACGAAAAGTTGGGAAAAGGCGGAGGAGGTGAGGATCGTCACGGGTGTCAAATCCATGCCTTCTGAGCCCGACCATAGGGCTCCCTCCCCCCTGAACCAGAAAGTTGCCTGGTTGCAAGCCGGATGTCCAGTTTCAAGGGCGGCACGCTGATCGCCGGGGACGTACACGATCTCGACGCGCACCAGCGGCGGATCAGCGATCACGACGGTTACCGACCCCATCGGTGTCTCCGGTGTGGGCACGACGTGCTGCACGTGCACAGCTACCCGGAGTGTCATCCACGGGGGCTAGCCTCCTGCGGCGAGTCGTGCGCGCACCCAGCCGCCGAGGTCGATCGCGGTGGCGGGAGGCCGCTGCCGCTGGGCAAGGGCGATCGCGCGCCGCGCGTCGTCGACCGAGGCATAGCGATCGCGCGCATCGAACGCGAGCATGCGTGTCGCGATCGTCGCGAGGTCGGGCGCAAGGCCCGCGAGCCCGGAGAGCTGCGCGCCGCCGCGGATCGCGTCGAGCAACGCCCACGGGGTCTCGCCTGCGAACGGCCGCGCGCCGGTCACGAGCTCGACGAGCGTGACGCCGAGGCCGAACTGATCCGCGGCGCCCGTGACCGGCTCGCCGGCGAGCTGCTCGGGCGCCATGTACGCGTAGCGGCCCTTGCGCGCACCTGCTTCGGTGAGATCGGCGAGGGCGGTGGCCTTGGCGATCCCGAAGTCGCCGAGCTTGAGGTCTCCGGTCGTCGAGACGAGCACGTTCGCCGGGCCGACGTCGCGGTGCACGATGCCCAGCGGGAGGCCGCGGGCGTCGGTCGCCGCGTGTAGGTAGGCGAGGCCGACGGCGAGCTCGTGCATGATGTGGAGGGCGAGCGGCTCGGGCACGGGGCCGTCGAGGTGGCGGGCGAGATCGGCGCCGTCGACGTACTCCATGACGACGTAGTAGCTGCCGTCGTGGACGCCGAGCCCGAGCACCGCGACCAGGTTTCTGTGGTGCAGCGTCCCGGCCAGGGTTGCCTCGCGGATCAGCGCGCGCTCGAGCGCGGGCTCGCCGGCGAGCTCGGGCGCCAGCAGCTTGATCGCGACGTGGCGCTCGAACCCGCTGGCACCGTGGGCGAGCGCGAGGTGGACCTCGGCCATCCCGCCTCGGCCGAGGCGGCGAACGAGCTGGTAGGGGCCGATCGCGCGTATCATGAGGTGTGGCGCGGACCGCGACAGTGTACAGCGACATCCTCGACGGCGGCACCGGCCGGCTGCGCTGTCAGGTCGTGGTCGTCGATGGCCCCGACCGCGGCCGGGCGTGCCGGCTCGGCGAGGCCGAGGTCGAGATCGGGACCGGCGCCGGGTGCGGCCTGGTGCTGTCCGACGACCGGGTCTCGGCGCGCCACGTCGCGGTGCGCAGCGAGGGCTCGCGGTTCGTGGTGCGCGACCTCGGCTCGACCAACGGCACCTGGTACGAAGGCTCGCGGATCACCGAGGTCACCGTGCCCGCCGGCACGACGTTGCTCGCCGGCCGCACGGCGCTGCGCATCGAGCCCGAGGCCCAGCCGCTCGACCTGCCGCCGAGCCAGGCGCGCCGGTTCGGCGAGCTGGTCGGCGAGAGCCTCGCGATCCGCGAGGTGTTCGCGGTGCTCGAGCGCGTCGCCGCGTCCGACGCGACCGTGCTCGTCGAGGGCGAGACCGGCACCGGCAAGGAGCTGGTGGCGCGGGCGCTGCACGACGCGTCGCCGCGCCGGCGTGGGCCGTTCGTCGCGGTCGACTGCGGCGCGTTGCCCGAGGGTCTGCTCGAGAGCGAGCTGTTCGGGCACGTGCGCGGCGCGTTCACCGGGGCGGCGCAGCCGCGCAGCGGCATGCTCGTCCGCGCCGACGGCGGCACGCTGTTCCTCGACGAGCTCGGCCGGATCTCGCCGACCGTGCAGGCGCGGCTGCTGCGGGTGCTCGAGGAGCGGGTGGTGCGGCCGCTCGGCGGCGACAGCGAGCGGGCCGTCGACGTGCGCGTGATCGCCGCGTCGCGCGACGACGTGGACGCCGAGGTCGCGGCCGGCCGGTTCCGCCCCGACCTCCTGTATCGCCTCGCCGTCGTGCGCGTCGGGCTGCCGCCGCTGCGGACGCGGCGCGAGGACCTGGCGATCCTGGTCCGCGAGCTGTTGCGCCGGCGCGGCTTCACCGACGAGGCCCCGGGCGGCCCCAACCTCGATCGCCTGATCGCGCACGGCTGGCCGGGCAACGTCCGCGAGCTCCGCAACGTGATCGATCGCGCGATCGCGCTGGCGCCGGGCGCGCGGCGGTTCGCCGACCTCGTGATCCGGATCGATCCGTCGCAGCACGAGGTCGCGGCCGGCGACGGCCTCGCGGTTCGCAGCGATCTGCCGTACGCCGAGGCGAAGGCGCTGGTGCTCCACGAGCTCGAGCGCCGCTACCTGGCCGATGTCCTCGCGCGGACCGATCGCAACCTGTCCGCGGCGTCGCGCGCGTCGGGCATCGATCGCAAGCACCTGCGCACGCTCGCGCGCAAGCACGGCTTGATCGACGACCGGAGCGGCGACCTGACGGATGACGACGAGCCGTGACCCGGGTCGCTCAGCCACATGTACAAGGGGCACCTCGCCGCGCGAACCGTCCTGCTTCACCGACTGTCAGAGGCATCGCGTACGGTGCCTTGGTCGGCTGAGATGAAGTACGACCGCACAGTGATCGCGTACCACGGATGCGACGCCGAGACGGCGGAGCGCCTGCTACGCGGCGATCCGTTCAAGAAGAGCCAGAACGACTACGACTGGCTCGGCGAAGGCATCTACTTCTGGGAGTACGGCGCCGACCGCGCTCTCAAGTTTGCGCAGGATCAGAAGCGCCGGAAGAAGGTGCAGACGCCTGCGATCGTCGGTGCGTTGCTTCAGCTCGGCCGTTGTTTTGACTTGATGGACACGCGATTCACCGATGAACTACCCTTGGCATTCGAGATGCTCAAGGAGCTCCACGAGGCGCAGCAACGAGCACTTCCCGAGAATGCGGGCAAGACACCGGACAAGATGCTCCGCCACCGCGATTGTGCCGTGCTCAACTTCTATCTGAGCTGGCTCGTCGAGAACCGCGGCGACGTCTACGACACGGTTCGATGTGGCTTCGTGGAGGGGCCACCCGCGTTCGAAGGTAGCGGCATCCGGCACCGAAGCCACGTGCAGATCGCCGTCAGGAATCCCGCTTGCGTGGTCGGCGTGTTTCGGCCCACAATGACACCATGAGCACCAACGGCAAGGTACGGATCGTGCTCGATCCGGAGGCTCCGGGACTCGACGAGGACACTCGTCGTCGGCGCCGGGCGCTTGTCGAGCTGCAGAAGCTCTCGGTCGAGGAGCTATTTCGGGTCGCGGTGCGCGCCGGCATCTACACGGAAGATGGGGAGCTCACGCCGCCTTATCGCGACGACGGCGAGCCGAGCGCTTGCCGACCGACGGACTGACTGCCGCGCTCATGTGACCCGGCGGGCGACGACGAGCCGTGACCCGGTCCGCTCAGCGGACACGCACCACGACGGCCGAGATGTTGTCGCGCGAGCCGGCCGCGTAGGCCGCATCGACGAGCGCGCGGCACGCGGCCTCCACCGGCAGCGCGAGCCGCGCCGCGATGTGCGCGGGCTCGAGCACCTCGGACAGGCCATCGCTGCACAAGAGGAACACGTCGCCCGGCTCGACCGCCTGGCACTGCACGTCGGGCTCGCTGGTGGTGGTGCCGAGCGCCCGCGTGATGACGTGACGCCACGCGAAGTTGGCGTCGGGCTTCGTGCCGCTGGCTTCGAGCTGGGCGGCCAGCGAGTGATCGATCGTCAGCTGCGCGATCACGCCGCGGCGCAGCCGGTAGACCCGGCTGTCGCCGACGTGTGCGATCACGGCGCCATCGCGGGACAGCCGCAGCGCGACGACCGTCGAGCCCATGTCGCACAGCTCGCCCGTGCGGCGCGCGGCGATCCGATCGGCGGCCAGGCGCGTGGCGACCATCAGCTCGTTCTCGGTGACCGAGCGCTCGGGGTCGATCTTGTACGGCCAGGTGACATCGGCGTCGCCCGCGGTGCGGCGGACGAGGTCGTGGATCGCCTCGACGGCGAGCGCGCTCGCGACCTCCCCGCCCTCGTAGCCGCCCATGCCGTCGGCGACGACGAACAGGCCGAGCCCGGGGTGTGCGCAGATCGCGTCTTCGTTGTTGGTGCGGCGGCCGGCGATGCTGAGGGCGTAGCTGTCGATCATCATGCGCGGGGATAGAGCGCGCGACGTGCCACGCAGAACCGCGCAACAACGCGACATGGCTTGGGGTATCGGTACCCCAGTTCGCGCCCGCGGCTGGGGTCACGGCCGCGGCGGCGCGCCCGAGCCGGCGCCGGCGCCCGGGCTATCGAGCGTGATCGCCTTGAGATCGAGGGTCTTGCCCGGCTCGAGCTTGAGGCCGCGCATCGTGAACGGCCGCGGCGGCCGCATGACGATCAGCACGCAGGGCTCGGCGCGATGCTCGAGCCGGAAGCTGCCGTCGGGGCCGGTCGTCGGGGGTGGGCCCTCGAGCTGGAGCTGCAGGTGGCCGTCGCCGCTGTCCGGTGCGAGCGCGACCGCCTGCCCGGCGACCGGCTTGCCGGCGGCGTCCACCAGCGTGCCGATCACGATCGCGTTCGACGTGAGCGTGACGTCGATCGTGGCGGGCTCGTTCGGCTTCACGTCGATCCTGGCCTGGCCGTTGCCTTCGCTCGACTGCACGTGCACCGTGTACGTCCCCGGATCGACGCGGCCGAACGAGAACGTGCCGCCGGTGAAGCTGCGCTGCGCGCGGGTCGGCCCGTCGAGCTCGACCGAGAACAGCCCGGGCGGCCCGGCCGCCCCGGTCACCGTGCCCGACAGCGTCGTGAGGCCGAGCGCCTGGAGGTCGACCGTCGCGTCGGGCGTGATGCCGGTGGCCCGGCCGCGCAGCTGCCCGCGCTGGGCCTCGGCGAGCACGGTGTACGTCGCGTGCGGCAGGCCGCGGATCTGGTAGTGGCCTTGCGCGTCGGTGACCGCCGGCGGGAACGTGCGCTCGGGGGCGCCGCCGGGGCCTTCGCGATCCTCGACGACCATCATCCGCGACTCGGGCGGGCCCGCCTGGCCGGGGGCGTCGCGCATCGCGTCGAGCATCGCCATCATGTCCTGGTGCACCGAGACCCAGGCATCGGCGAGCGGCTTGCCATCGGGACCGGTCACGGTGCCGGTGATGACACCGGTGGGGCGATCGATCGCCAGATCGACGCCGGTCTTGTGCTCGTTCGCCGCGAGCTCGACGGCCGGCGGCCGGGCGCGCAGCGCGAGCGGCCTGCCGCGATCGAGGACGCCCAGGCGATACGCGCCGGGCGATAGGCCCCGGAGCAGGTACGCGCCGGTGGCGTCGGTCAGGCCCTGGACGCCGCTGGTGACCATGCCGTTGGTGATCCTCGTGTGCTCGCCGCCCGAGACGTTGCTCGCCATCACGCCGACCCCCGCGACCGGCTTGCCCTCGCCGTCGGCGACCCGGCCCGCGATCGATCCGCCGGGGGCGACCGGGAGGATCGTGTCCGGCATCCCGGGCGCGGCCTTGATCTGCGCCGAGCCTTGATCGCCGCTCGCGCAGCGCGCGGTCAGCGTGATCGATCCCTCGCTGACCGGGCCGAGCTCGAAGGCGCCATCGGCGCCCGAGGCCGTGCCCGGGGTCAGCACCAGCAGGCCCTCGCGATCGCCGGGATCTTGCTGCAGATCGCATACCTGGCGAGGCTCGACGTGGCCCTTCACCGTGACGCCGCGCTTGACCGTGAGGACGACGCCGTCGACGTCCTTGTCACCGAGGCCGATCCGCGTGCCGCCAGCCGGCAGGTACGTCGGGGCGTTCGCGGTGAGGACGTATTCGCCGGGCCGCAGGCCCTCGAGGGTGAACGCGCCCGCCGCATCGGCCTGGCCCTCGGTGCCCTCGCCCCGGCTGAACGCACGGATCTGCACCTGAGGGGCTGGTGCGCCGGCCGTGTCGACGACGTGGCCCCGGATCACCGGGCCTGTACCGATGAGCAGCTCGACGTCGCTGATCTGCTCGGCGACCCCGAGCCCGACGATCGTCTGCGCCTTCGAGGACCGGGCATGATCGGTCGCGCTGACGTCCCACGCGCCGGGCCGGAGCCCGCCGAGCCGGAACCGGCCGTCGGTTCCCGCGGTCGCGCGGTGCGCCCCGGTCTCCGCGAGCCACATCGCCGGGCTGTCGCGCCGCGCGAGCACGCGGGCCCCCGGGATCGGCTCCTTGGTGCGCTCGTCGCGAACCACGCCCTCGATCACGCCACCCGGCACCAGCGAGAAGTCGGCGACGGCGCCCGCTGGACCGACCTCGACGTAGCGCGACTGCGGCGCATAGTCGGCGCTCGCGGCCGCCACCAGCAGCTGGCCTTCCACGACCGTCAACCGGTACGTGCCGTCGGCGCCGCTGACCGTGGTCGAGACGGCCTCGCCGGGCTCTGCCAGCGTGTTGATCCGCGCCGCGTCGATCCGCGCACCGGCGATCGGCCCGCCCGTCGCGTCCGACACCGTCCCACGCAGCGTCCGGCCACCGGCCGGCAGCTTGATCGCGAGCGCCTCCGAGGCACCGGCGGCGAGCTGCTGGATGAGTGACGCGGCCGGCAGGTGATCGGCCGCCGACGCGCTGGCGGTCCATGCGCCGGGCTCGAGGTGATCGGCGTGGGCGACGCCATCGGCTCCGGTCTGAAGGACGAGGATCTCACCATCCTTGGGGACGAGGCGCACGGTCGCGCCGGTGAGCGGCCCGTGGTCGTCGGACACGGTGATCGCGAGCTTCGCGGGCTCGAGCGGCGCGCCGCGGGGCGCCGTGCCCGCGGCCGAGCCGTGCTGCGACTGCGTCACCCTCGCAGCCGCAGGGCTGTCGCTCGTGTGCCGGTGCTGCCACCACCACAATCCACCGCCGAGGGCGGCCAGGACCACGACGACAAGGCTGATGCGTGCCGCGTGACGCGGCTCCCCGGGAGCAGGCATGCGCCGTCAACCGGCACGAAGAATCGGTAATTCCCCGTACGGTGCACGAGCGGACAAGTCATTCCGGACACGGCGGCGGCCGCGAGCTTCACCCGGCAGCGTCGCCTCGTCGCCGGCCGGGCAACGGATGCGACCAGCGTCGACGGCGATTCAGCAACGTTGCTTCGCGCACCGTCGACGCCGGGGCTTCACGCACGCGCGTGACCCATCGTTGTTACTCCCCCCCGACTGGCGACATGAGTCCTCGATCCTTCGATGAAAGAAATGTGTAACACCGTACAATGACGCGGGCGGTCCACGGCATATCCGTTGCACTGCGGGCTGGGATGCGAATCACAACCCTGTTCGCCCTACTGCTGGTCGGCGGTTGTCAGACTGATTTTGTCGTCGATTCGCCGATCACGGTCCTGCCACCAAGCATTCCCGCGAACGTCTTCGAGACGCTCAAGAGCCCCTTGGATGCGCATGCCGAGCTCTGCGACCCGGGCGTCCCCGCCGATCCCACGTTCCCTGATAAGGCCGACCGGATCACCAACCGGTTCTGCCAGGACGCCAAGCCGGGTGGCGTCATTCCGACGCCGAAGAGCTTGAAGGAGCTTCTGGTGCTGCTCGGGCTTGACTTCAAGGATCCGAACGGCGGCAACGGCGTCGGCGGCAATCCTGCGTTCGCGATCCTCGGCCATTCGTCGGCGTTGACCGCGCGCAAGGTCTCGTCGATCACGCCGACCGCGTTCGTGTTCACGCCGCTCCTGCCCAACGGCAAGCCGCCGGTCGACTATCTCTTTCTGGCGTTCGATCCGGGCGAGTCGTTCGTCGAGGTCGCGTCGTTCTCGCCCGCCGATCTCGCGGTGAACTTCTATCTCGTGCAGTTCGACAAGGACTGCGCGAAGACCGCGGCCGGGTGCGGGCCGAACGACCTGCTCACGCCGAACCAGGTGACCGGCTGGAGCAACGTGCGGATCTACGAGTCGACGACGGCGCTCAACAACACGATCGCCGATTGCCGGCAGTGTCATATCGGCAACGGCCACGATGTCCCCGATACCGGGGATCCGTTGATCTTGCGCATGCAGGAGATCGAGGCGCCGCACACCCACTGGTTCAGCTCGCAGACCGCGGGGGGCCAGGCGCTGCTCGCCGACTTCCACGCGGCCCACGGGACGACCGAGGACTACGGCCCGATCCCCGCCGCGCTGGTCGACAAGTCCGATCCGGCGCTGATGGCCAAGTTCATCACCGCCGCGGGCTTTGGCGATCAGCCCAACGTGTTCCATTCGCAGGCGATCGAGGCCGAGGTGACCGCGTCGGCGCCGCAGCAGCCGGCGATCAACGTGCCCGCCGGCGCCAGCGGCAGCTGGCAGACGATCTACGACGCGGCGGTCGCCGGTGGGTTCATCGCGACGCCGTATCACGACGTCAAGGTCACCGACCCCCAGAAGCTCGCGCGCATGACGGCCCTCTACCGCAAGTCCATGTCGGGATCCCCGCTCACCGAGGACATTCGCGAGGTGTTCCTCGACTCCGCCATGGCGGACATGGGCTTTGCGCCGGGCGCCACGATGGACGGCCGGGCGTTGCTCGCGCAGCAGTGCCAGCAGTGCCACAACGCCAGGCTCGATCCGACGATCACCCGCGACCTGTTCCTCGTCGACAAGCTTGATTCGTTGAGCCGGGAAGAGAAGGATCTGGCGATCGAGCGGATCAACACGCCAGTCGATACCCGCCTGACGATGCCGCCGCCGTTGTTTCGCACGCTGACGCCACAAGAGCGCGCCCTCATGATCGCAGAGCTCCGGAAGTAGCCAGGGAGACATCATGAAGCGACCCCTGCCATGGATGATCTGCGCCGCGCTGCTCGCGGCCGTCGTCGGCCCCTGCCCGGTGTTCGCCCGGCCCACCAAGATCGCGCTGACGAAGATCGACGGCGACGCGAGCGGCCTCGGCAAGGCCGTGATCGAAGCCCTCGATGACAGCGATCTCGCGATCGTGTCCGCCAAGCAAGTCGGGCGCACGAGCGACTTGCTCGGGCTCGACGACACGCTGAGCGATCGCGACGTCGAGAAGCTCGCGGCCCGGCTCGAGGTCGACGCCATCGTCAAGGGGACGTTCGACCGCCGGGCGCACAAGCTGCGGTTCACGATCTTCGCAAATGGCAAGAAGGGGAAGTCCTTCCATATCAAGGTCGATGACGCCGACTCGGACCAGTTTCGCAAGCAGGTGCGCACGAAGCTGGTGACCAGGCTCGCCATGGCCGTCGCCCCGGACTCCGAGGTGGCCAGGGAGGACAGCGCCGCGAGCGACGATGCCACGTCGAAGAAGGCCGCCAGGAGCAAGGTCAAGGGCAAGGTCAAGGACCCCGACGAGGCGGCCGACGCGGTCGCGGACGACAGCGCGAAGAAGCCCGCGAAGGCCAAGGCCAAGGCCAAGGGGAAGGACCCCGACGAGGCGGCCGAGGCGGCCGAGGCGGTCGCGGACGACAGCGCGAAGAAGCCCGCGAAGGCCAAGGCCAAGGGGAAGGACCCCGACGAGGCGGCCGACGCGGTCGCGGACGACAGCGCGAAGAAGCCCGCGAAGGGCAAGGGCAAGGGCAAGGGCAAGGCCAAGGACCCCGACGAGGCGGCCGACGTGGTCGCGGAGGACAGCCCGAAGAAGCCGGCCAGGGGCAAGGCGAAGGAAACCGGCGACGCCGCGGACGCCGCGCCGTCCGCCGAGGAGGCCAGCGCGCCGGCAACCGAAGGCAAGGCGCCGCGCGCGGCCGCCAAGCAGGTCGCCGTCCGCGACGAGGAAGAGCTCACGCCGCGCACCCACGCTCGGGTCGCGCCGAGCTCGCGCGGCGACGTCCACACCGCCAACCTCGTCGCGGTGCGAGCCGATGTCGGCACGTCGATGTCCGCGCGCGAACTGCGGTTCAAGACGACCACGTTGGCCAACGCGCCCAGGCCGTACCAGAACGCGCCCGTCCCCGGCGCGCGGTTCGAGGGTGAGCTGTACCCGTTCGCATTTCACGATCCGACGAGCGCGCTCGCCGGGCTCGGGGTCGCCGGCGACTTCGATCAGACCGTCGCGCTGACGTTGCACGCATCGGCCGAGATGACCGTGCCGCTCAAGGCCACCGAGCGCCACTACTCGGTCGGCCTGCGCTACCGGATCGCGTTCGGCCACACGCCGACCAGCCCGACGCTGACCCTCGGCGGCGGATACGGCGTGCGCATGTTTGTGGTCAACCGCACCGGCCTCATGTCCAGCGCCTCGTTCGAGCTGCCGGACGTCAACTACAAGCTGTTCGATCCCGGCCTGGCGTTCCGCCTGCCGCTCGGCACAACCCTCGCCATCACGCTCGGTGGCCGCGCGTTGCTCGTCACCGCGGCGGGCCAGATCCAGCATGCCGACCAGTACGGCAATGCCAAGATCCTCGGCGGATCCGGATCGGCGGGCCTCGAGCTCATCTTCGGCGACCGCGTCGCGCTCCGCATCGCCGGCGAGGCCACGCAGCTGACCTACAAGTTCGACGGCACCGGCATGCTCGCGACCACCCGCGACGGTAATGCCGCGACGCTCGACGTTCGCGGCGCGACCGATCGCTACTACGGCGGCACGGCGACGCTCGCCATCCTGTACTGAGCCGACCTGGCTGATCCGGATCCTGGGAGGTCGCGGGTGGCGCCGGGTCAGTCGAGCAAGCGGGCCAGATCATCGGGGAGCGGCGCGTCGGCGGTGATCGCGGCGCCGCCGGGGTGCGGGAAGGTCACGCGCGCGGCATGGAGGGCGTGACGGGGCAGGACGAACAGCCGGGCGAGCTCGGGGACGAGGCCCTCGCTGCAGAACCGCAGGAAGGCGTCATCGCCGTGGGCGTAGAGCTTGTCACCGACGATCGGGAAGCCGGCGGCGGCGAGGTGGGCGCGGATCTGGTGCTGCCGGCCGGTAACGAGGGTGCAACGAACGAGGGCGCGGCCGGCGGCGCGGCGCTCGACGCGGACCCGGGTGATCGCCGGAAGGCCGCCCGGGCCGGTGAGCATGCGGACGTGCGGCAGCTTGGTGGGATCGCCGGGCACCGCGACGCGGAGCGGGAGGTCGATCGTGTGCTCGGCGTCCCAGGGCGGCTGGCCGTGGACGATCGCGAGGTATTCCTTGCGGACGCGATCCTTGGTGGCGAACGCCTGCTTGATCGTGGCGGCGGCGGCGCGGTCGCGCGCGACGACCAGGCAGCCGGAGGTCTCGCGATCGAGGCGGTGGCAGATCTGGAGCTCGGGCTCGTCGGGAAACCGCTCGCCGAGCACGCGCGTGAGGGTGTTGAAGTAGAACTTCGCCGAGGCGTGGACCGGCAGGCCGGCGGGCTTGTCGATGACGTAGAGCCGCGGATCGGTGACCAGCACGCCGAAGCTGCGCGGGCAGGGCGGCTCGGGCTGCGCCGGGCGGCGGATGAGGTAGTGGTCGTTCGCGGCGACGATCGTGGCGGGCTTGGGCGCGTGGCCCTCGGCGCGGCGGAGCTGGCCGGCGATGATGGCCTGGATCCGCGTGCGCGACAGCCGCGGGATCTGGGTCTTGACGAAGTGGTCGAGGCGCAGGCCGGCGAGCTCGGGCGGGACGAGCAGGTGGCGCTCGATGATGCGCGGCGAGCCGTCGGGGTGAAGGTGCGAGCGCTGCCCCCAGTCGATCGTGGGGTCCGCGCCCGGCGGCAGCGTGAAGACATCGACGGCGAGCTCGCCGTCTGCGTCCGGGTCGCCGTCGGCGTCTGCGTCGGCATCGGCGTCGGCGGGCTCGACCGGGCGGTTACTCGGCGTCGTCGGTCTCGTCGACACCGGCGGCCTCGATGTCGTACTTCTTCATCAGCTTCCGGAAGTACTTGCGGTCGATGTCGGCGGCGCGCGCGGCGTGCGAGATGTTGCCGCTGTTGCGCCGCAGGAGCTGCAGGATGTAGTCGCGCTCGAACGAGGCGACCCAGCGCTCCTTGGCGTCCTTGAACGTGACGCCCTCGGCGAGCAGCTCGTCGGGGGGGGCCGGCGCGGGGGTGTTGGGGTTCATCGACACCGAGGGGGGGATCCCCGGGGTGCTGCCGGGCGGCACGCTGGTGGCGCGGCGCGAGGACGGCGGATCCTTCTGCGGCGGGGCCTTGGCTGTGCGCACGTAGTCGGGCAGGTCGGACAGCTCGATCGTGTCGCTGTCGCAGAACGACACCGCGCGCTCGATGACGTTGACCAGCTCGCGCACGTTGCCGGGCCAGGGGTAGGCCTGCAAGGCGGCGAGGGCGTCGCGCGCGACGCCGCGCACGCTCGGCGCGTTCGGCTTGCGGTTGAACGCGCCGTTGTCGAGGAAGTGCTGGATGAGGAGCGGGATGTCGTCGGCGCGATCGTGCAGCGACGGCAGGTGCAACCGCACGACGCTGAGCCGGTAGAACAGATCCTGGCGGAACCGCCCGGCGCGGACCTCGTCCTCGAGGTTGCGGTTGGTCGCGGCGATGATCCGGACGTCGACCTTGCTGGCCTTGGCCGAGCCGACCCGCCGCACCTCACGCTGCTCGAGGGCGCGCAGCAGCTTGGGCTGGAGATCGATCGGCAGCTCGCCGAGTTCGTCGAGGAACAGCGTGCCACCATCGGCTTGCTCGAACAGGCCCTGCCGCGTCATCACGGCGCCGGTGAAGCTGCCCTTCTCGTGCCCGAACAGCTCGCTCTCGATCAGGTTCGGCGGGACGGCGCCGCAATCGAACACGACGAGCTCGTTGCGCGAGCGCGGCGACAGCGAGTGGATCGCCTGGGCGACGACCTCCTTGCCGGTGCCGGTCTCGCCGTCGATCACGACCGTGGTCGCGGTCGGGGCGATCTTCTCGATGATCGAGTAGATCTCGCGCATCCGCGCGTTGCCGCCGATCAGGCCCGCGCAGCGATCGGCGCGCGACGGCACGATGACGACCTCTTCTTCGCGCGCGTTGAACCGCAGCTGGCTCTGCCCGACCGAGACGATCGAGCCGGGCTTGAGGAAGGCCTCGCGGATCCGGACCTTGTTGATGAACGTGCCGTTGGTCGACCGCTGATCGAGGAGGACGTAGCCGTTGTCCTCCTGGGTGATCCGGCAGTGGTAGCGCGAGACGGTGTCGTCGCCGAGCACGACGTCGTTGTCTTCCATCGAGCCGATCCGGATCTCCTCCTTGTCGAACGTCCACTCCTGGGCCGGATCGTCGACGGCCTTCAGGATGCACCGGCGGACGTGCAGGGTCGGACCGCGGTCGAGGTAATTGACTTTGGTCGGCGGTACGAAGTCTGGAAACTTCTTCATGACTGCGCCGTTCGGTCATCATAGCCCCAAACTCACCCGGATGCGTGCGCTCGTCGCCCTCGAACCGATCCCGCGGAGCGCACCGAACGTTATTTCGGTGGCCCGGCGCGCTGCCGGCGGCGCATCACGAGGCTGACGAGGCCCGCGAGGACGAAGGCGGTGACCGCGGCCGTGCCCACGATGATGCCGCGGGGCAGCGCGCCGCGCGATGCGGCACCCCGGCAGGTTGCATCCGCGGTCACGATGGCCTGCTCGCCGGCCGTGAACCGGAGATCGAGCCCGTCGTCCTGCAGCATGCCGCCGGGACCGACGAACT
This sequence comes from Cumathamnion decipiens, assembly GCA_032356425.1. NCBI lineage: Eukaryota > Rhodophyta > Florideophyceae > Ceramiales > Delesseriaceae > Cumathamnion > Cumathamnion decipiens. The sequence continues at coordinate 29,977 of JAUKWE010070245.1, read as the reverse complement.
TGTAGTCGTAGCTCGGGTCGTCCGCGGCGCCGATCCGGGCGCGATCGATCGTGACGCCGGGGCTATCCTCGACCTTGACCTCGGTCTCGCCGGGCCGCGCGAGCCGGAACCGATCGTGGAGCGCGACGGCGTGCGGGCCGCGCGGCGCCGCCAGGCAGATCCACGCGACGAGATCGATCGAGAACGTGCCGGCCGCGGTCTGGGGCGTGCCCATCCCGACGACGACCTGCGACCACACGACCGGCTGGCGGGCACCGTCGACCGTGACGTCGAGCGCGGCGGCCAGCTCGGCGGCGAGCCGGTCGCCGAACGCCTGGCTCTCGGCATCGTCGATCGTCCCGTCGCGGTTCGCGTCGATGGTGCGCCGCATCCCCGCGCCGGGGACCTCGCCGTAGAACAGCGTGTACGCGAGCCGGACCCGATCGCCCAGCGGCGTGAGCTTCAGGTAGCGGTTGTTGTCGTCGACCGATGGCGCGACGTGGGCGCCGGCGTGCGCGCCGGCCAGCCCGGCGGCGAGGCCGATCGTCCGCACGAGAGCCAACCGCATGACGGCATCGTGCCACGGACCCGGGCTCCACGAGACCGTTGACCGGCTGGATCCATCGTGGTCGACTGCCGGCGATGCGCACGACGGCCATCAGCTGCTGGATCGGGGCTGCCCTCGCCGCCGGTGCATGTGATGGCGGTTCGTATCTGTTTCCGGCCAGGCCGGAGTGCAAGGGCGAGCGCCTCGTCCCCTACATGGGGACCAACCCGCAGATCATCTCCCGGCTGTCGATCGGCAGCAAGGACGACGGCTTCGACCTCGATCACGACGGCAACCCCGACAACAAGCTGGCGGCGGTGGCGACGGCCGCGCAGGGCGGGATCGACTTCTTCCTCCGGGCTCGGCTGATCACGCTCCCGATCGAGCTGTTCGACGTGCCGGAGGCCGCCGCCGACCGCTGCGTCAAGTTCGCGGTCTACCTGGGTGCCTATCCCAAGGACGGCGACGGCGATCACTACAGCGGCTCGGTCCCCGGGGGCGACTGCAACGATCACGACCCCCTGATCCATCCGGGCGCGGTCGAGATCCCCGGCAACTTCAAGGACGACGACTGCGACGGGCTGGCCGACGAGGATGACCAGAACCAGCCGTCGACCGACACGGCGGATCGCGACCGGGACGGCGTCACGATCCAGGACGGCGACTGCGACGACACCGATCCGCGGGTGCACAGGGGCGCACCGGAGATCTGCGGCGATGGCCTCGACAACGACTGCGACGGCGTGGCCGATCGCAGCCAGGACGCGGCGGGCAACGCCACCGCGTGCAGCCCGTTCTCGGCCGACGCGACGATCGCGCTCGACCCGCGCTCGTTCGATGCCGGCGGCGCACCGGTGATCAAGTTCGTCGACGGCGTGATCACGGACCAGGCGGGGACGCTCACGCTCGAGGCGGGCCCCGCGCTGTTCTCCGTCTTCCTCCCCCTGGTCCCCGGCATCGCGTTCGAGCTGAAGCTCACGGGCGCGATGCTGCGCGCCGAGGTCGTGCAGGACGGCAACGCGATCGTGCTGAAGAACGGTCACCTCGGCGGCGTGCTCGACGTCCGGACGGCGGATGCGATCCGCGGCATGTCGGTGCCGCAGGTCGGGCTCACGCCCGAGGACTCGCTGCTCGACGCCATGTTCGGCAACGTGCTGGGGCAGCTGTTCGATCTGCCGCTGGCCGGCGACGCGATCGTGCACAACCACCCCGGCTGCCGGACGCCCGACATCGACGTCGACGGCGACGGGCTCGAGGCGTTCTGCGACTCGGACCCGAGCACCGATCCCAAGGCGGTCGACCTCTGCATCGACGGCGATGGCACCGAGGTCAAGGACGTCGTCGACGACACCGGCGCGGTGATCATGCAGTGCACCGAGGCGCTCGAGCACGGCAAGCCGCGGTTCGTCGACGGCATCTCCGTCGAGCTCAACTTCGAGACCACCGCGATCCACCAGATCGTCCCGGCGGCGCCATGAGCCTGCCGCTGGTCCTGGCCTCGGCGTCGCCGCGCCGGCGCGAGCTGCTCGAGCGCATCGGGCTTGCGATCGAGATCCACCCGGCCGACATCGACGAGCGCGCGCACGACGGCGAGGCGCCCGAGGCCTACGTCGCCCGGATCGCCCGGTCCAAGGCGTTCGCGATCGCGCGGCGCAGCGGTCACTGGGTGCTGGCGGCGGATACCACGGTCACCCTCGACGGGGCGATCCTCGGCAAGGCCGACACGCCCGAGGAGGCCACCCGGATGTTGCAGGGGCTGGCCGGGCGCACGCACCGGGTGCTCACCGCGTTCGTGCTGGTCGGCGAGCGCGACGCCCAGCCCTGCGTGCGCGAGGGCCTGGTGTCCTCCGAGGTCGTGATGATCGCCGCCGACGCGGCGACCCTGGCCGACTACGTCGCGAGCGGCGAGTGGCGCGGCAAGGCCGGGGCGTACGCGCTCCAGGGCATCGGCGCGGCGCTGGTCAGCGCGGTGCGCGGCTCGGTCACCAACGTGATCGGCCTGCCGCTCGCCGAGGTGATCGCGGCGCTGCGCGAGGTCGGTGCGCCGCTGCCCAGGCTCGCCGCGGGGCTGCCCGCGTGACGATCGCCGACCGCTGGCACGCCGTCCAGGCACGGGTCGTGGCCGCGTGCGAGCGCGCCGGCCGGTCCGCCGCCGAGGTCACGATCGTCGCGGTGTCCAAGACCCACCCGGCCGCGGCGATCCGGGAGGCGTGGGCCGCCGGCGCCACCGACTTCGGCGAGAACTACGCCCAGGAGCTCGCGACCAAGCTCGCCGAGCTCGCGGACCCGCCGCCCGCGCCCGCTTCCGCTACCCCCGGTGCGGTGGTGCCCGCCGCGGGGCCGGCCGCGCTGCGCTGGCACTTCATCGGACGCCTGCAGCGCAACAAGGCCAGGCTCGTCGCCGGCCGCGTCGCGCTGGTCCACGCGGTCGACAGCGTGGACCTGGCCGAGGAGCTCGCGAAGCGCGCGGGCGGCGTGGTCCAGCCGATCTTGCTCGCGGTGAACCTGGCCGGCGAGGCCACCAAGGGCGGCGTCACCGCCCAGGCCGCGACCGCGATGGCCGGGGCACTCGCCGCCATGCCCGGCGTGTCGCTCGACGGCCTCATGACCATGCCGCCGCCCGCCGACGATCCGGAGGTGGGCCGGCCCCACTTCACCGGCTTGCGCGCGCTGCGCGATCGGCTGCAGGACGACCTCGGCCGCCCGCTGCCCGTGCTGTCGATGGGCATGAGCCACGACTTCGAGATCGCGATCGCCTGCGGCGCGACCCACGTTCGCATCGGCACGGCGATCTTCGGCAGCCGCGGGTGATGCGGCTGGTTTCGTGCCGACCCGCGGCTGTCCTTCGAGAGTCTGCGCGCGCTGCGTGAACGGATGGCCCGACCAGCTCGGCCGCATGAACCGTGATCAGCGACGTGTCGCCGATCACCTGGAAGATATGTTGCTCCGGGGGAGAATTCAGCCCACGATAGACGTACGTACGTGGAGTCCAGGCCGTATTCGGTGGTGGTGTACGCAGCGGATGCCCGCGCGGCGTTGCTATCGAAGGTCATGCCGCGGCCGTGCGTGCGCGTCGTGAGTCGCGCGCAGCTCGTCGCCGAGATCGCGCGTCGCCCGCGTCCGGTGGTGTTCGTCGACGCGGAGCTACTCGAGCACCTCGCGGGCGAGCACCTCGGGGCGCCCGTGGTCGCCGTGCTCGACGATGGTCCGCCGCAGGTGCTCCCCCGGACGATCGAGCTCCTCGACACGCGCCCGTGGCTGGCGCACTGCATCTCTGCCTCGATGCTGAGCACGCCACTCGGCAAGCCGTATCTCGCGATGTTCATGGACCAGCTGTTCGAGGGGCCCGAGCAGGGACTGCTCAGCAGCGACGGCGTCGGCCGGGTCGCCAAGATCGCGCGCGCGAGCAAGCGCGAGCATCGCTTCGAGCGCATGCACGCGTTCTTCGCCAAGCACGGGCTCTCGGAGCGCGCCATCCGATCGATCTCGGACGTCTCCGAAGAGCTCGTGATGAACGCGCTGTACGACGCGCCCGTCGAGGCCGGCTACTTCAAGGAGGCGGTGCCGAGGACCAGGGACGTCGAGCTGCCCCACGATCTCGCCTGCCAGATCAGCTACGGGATCGAGCACGGCAACGCGTTCGTCCGGCTCCGCGATCCGTTCGGTGCGTTCACGCGCGATCGCCTGCTCGAGGTCCTGAACCGCTGCAACTCCACCTCTGTGCCACTCGACGAGAGCCGCGGCGGTGCGGGGCTCGGCCTGTGGCGCATCTTCTCGACCGCGACGACGATCTCGATCACCGTGATCCCCGGACGGCTCACCGAGATCTCGATCGGCATGGCGATCGACAAGGCGCGCATCGTCAAGCAGCTGCGCGCGGTCGATCTGTTCTTCGCCCCGAAGACGTACGACTGGCTGGACAGCGTCGCCATCACGAACGAGCGCGACATGTTCGATCAGTCGGTGACGCTCCTGCTCTCGTCCTAGCACCTCGTCCTGGCAACGGGCCGAGCGGGTGCCGCGTCGTCGGCGTGCGACGGCTGGGCTGTGGCTCAGTACCCGGGACGGAGCTGCGTGACGGTGGTCGCCTGCGCGATCGACTCGATCGTGTGGTTGCGCAGGGTCCGCATGGTGACGCCGTTGTAGATGGCGCCGACGTTCGTCTGCCCGATGGGGACGTTGAGGATGAAGAAGTCGCCGTCGAACGCGTGCGAAAATGACGCCGCGTTGATGATGTTCGTGCCGCCGACGTCGCTGCCATTTTGCTGGATGATCAGCGTGACGTTCTTGGGATCGGCGATCAGCGCGCCCGTACAGTCGACGAGTTGGAGGGCGAGGAGCCCCTTGGCCGCGTCCTGGGACAGCCCGAGCGCGGCAAGCTGCGCGACGAACGCGTTGAGCAGCATCGGGACGTTCGCGCCATGGAAGTCGGCCTTGAGCGGCTGATCGGGGTACAGGTACGTGGTCCGATCGCCGACGTGTGTCACGTGCAGGCGGCCGTTGTAGGGCGTGCCCCCGGTCGGGTGCGGACCGATCGCGTACGTGCCATCGGCCTGGGACGTCGCCAGGCCGTCGGCACACGTGCCGGAGCCGACGGCGCACGCCTCGAGCGCGGCTCCCGCGAGTGACCGGAACGCGGGCGTTCCGCCCTGCGCCTCATCGGCGAACACCTCCTGGACGAGCCCGTACACGGTGACCGTATCGGTCGCGGTCGTCGGCGCGCTGGCGCTGGTACAGGAAAAGTCGTACACCTCGTCGTCGCCACCACCACAAGCAGTCAGCGCGGTCACCGCGATGGCAAGCCAAGCCCGAAGGGAAACCATGTTGGAAGTATACATCAATCGTGAGTGCCTATCATAAGATGATCGCCATGACAATCCAGCGTGAGGCGATCAGAAGCCGGCCGTCGCGGAGGTCTGGCAGGCGCAGCCGCCCGGGATCGAGGTGTCCCAGACGCAGAACGTCGGCCCCTTCGCCGGGAAGTAGAAGCTGGCGACCATGCACATCTCGTTGGTGAGCGTGCTCGGGCCGGTGACCAGCGTCTTGTTCGCGTTGCTGCCGGTGTTGTCGTACGTGCAGGCCCAGCTGATCGTCGGCGAGGTGAACTGGTAGAACGGCTGTGCCGCCCAGAACTTCGTCTGCGGATGCTCCCAGTCGGTGTTTTCGAACACCATCTTGTTGCCGTCCAGGACGTGGTCGTTGACCGTCTGCTTGTGCGAGTGGGTCACCATCGACACGAACTTGGCGTTGGGCGGCAGGGCGCAGGTCGCCGACTCGACGTGGTGGACCGCGTCGGGTGGGATGCTGATGCTGTTGTTGTAGGCCAGGTACGCGGCGGTCAGGGTGTAGTCCGTGCCCTTCGGGATCTCGTAGCCCTTGAGATCGATGTGCACGTTCAAAGGTACGTCGCGCGTGTTGAGCACGTGGATCTGGATGTACACCGCCGTGTTCGGACCGACCGTCTGGGCGACCGGCTTGCCCTCGCCGTCATCGAGCGGCAGGTTCCACTCGTCCTGCAGCGTCTGCGTCGCGAACGTCCAGATCGGCTGGCTCGTCCCGACGATCGCGCAGTTGGCCTCGATGGTGCCATCGGCGGGCTGGATGCCGCTCGGGTTGACGAACATGATCGCGTGGTGGCCACCCGGCGTCATCTCGGATACCCAGCGGTTGATCGCCACGGTGTCCGTGTTCGGCGTGTGGAGGTAGTAGCAATACAGGGTCTCTTCACCGGGCATCACGGTGATGTCGTGGGTCGTCATGTGAACGATCCCATCGTCGGTCTGGTCCGTCCCGCACGCCGACCCCATTGCCACCAAAACGAACGCGAACAAGTAACGCATCGGACCCCCCTTTTCCGCCACTATAGGGCTGATCCGTTACGCGGAACAAGCGATACCTATGTCGAAGTGGTCCGAGGTGCGCGATCGAGATGCCGGTCTGTTGTGCGGGAGCCCGCTCCCCGACGGCATCGTGAGGTGACGCGATCGACTGTGACTTCGGATCCGAAGAACTGCGAACAAGAACCACATACCGGTGTTTCGAGAAGCCGACCGAAGATACGTACAGACTCACGGAAAAAATTAATTCAGAAATACGACTGCAGCGTGTGCTGTATTACAGGGATGATGCTTCCCGGGTCCGGGACGCTGGTAGCCAACCCGACAGGGTGAGCGTTTCGCTCAGGGTTCTAACAGGGATTCGTACGCGTGTAAGGTGTCTCCTGCTCGGCACGATGCAGCTGGGATCGTTGGAAAGTTTGACCCGGTGCTCGCGGATGGCGCGATGTTGCGACGACGCGCGACATCTTCGATCCGAGCGGTGTGCTACGCGGCCGTCTCACCGGGCTCGCGTACGCGCCGGACCTTCGCGGCACCGAGCAGCGGAATGCACTTCATGAGGAAAGTTCGGCGACAGACCGTTGCACGGCAAGTCGTCTCGGGACCGGCGAACCCGCCGTTGAAGGCGGCTCTGGGTGAGACGCGACGCGGACGATGGGGACAGGCGGGTGGGGCGACCCAGGGCGCACGGCGCTGGGGTGCGGGGTAGAGCGAGCTCGTGGGGCAGATCGACTCGCTTGCGTGGGCCACGTATCCAGCGGCGGGCCATCGGTGGGGCGAGCGGGTGCTTGCCATTCTCATAAGATACAGCCGAGGCCTGGAGGCAGGGGACCGCGATCAGGCGGGTGTCGGACCGGTGGAGTAACGTGACGCCGGTGCGTATCCTCGGCCTCGACCCCGGTAGCCGCGTCTGCGGCTACGGCGTGATCGACGAACGCGGCGGCGAGCTGGCGTACGTCGAGTGCGGCCTCTTGACGGCGCCCGTGGACCGCACGATGGAGGAGCGGCTGGGCGAGCTGGCGCGCGGCTTGCGCGAGGTGATCGCGGAGCTGGCGCCCGAGATCGTCGCGGTGGAGGACGTGTTCAGCCACCAGAACGTGCGCTCGGCGCTCGCGCTGGCCCAGGCGCGCGGGATGGTGCTCGCCGTGGTCGGGCTGTGCGGGCTGGCGGTCGCGTCGTACGCGCCCGCGCTGGTGAAGAAGGCGGTGTCGGGCTCGGGCCGCGCTGACAAGACCCAGATCGCGCGGATGGTGCAGGCGCTGATCGGGCTGCGCAGCCTGCCGCGCGCCGACGCGACCGACGCGCTGGCGGTGGCGATCACCCACGGCCGGCGGCTGCGGCCGATGGCGGCGAAGATCGTGCCGGCGGTGGTGCGGCCGTGATCGCCCGGCTCGAGGGCACGCTGATGCGCGATGGCGAGCACGTGATCGTCGATTGCGGCGGCGTCGGCTACGAGGTGACGTGCTCGGCGTTCACGCTGGCGGCGTTGCCGGCGAGCGGCGAGCGCGTCGTCTTGCGCGTGTTCACCCAGGTCCGCGAGACCGAGATCGCGCTGTTCGGCTTCCTCGATCAGGCGGAGCGCGCGCTGTTCGATCTGCTGATCACGGTGAAGAATGTGGGGCCCAGCACGGCGATCACGATCCTGTCGGGCTCGAGCCCGCGGGACATCGCGGCGCTGATCGCGCGCGAAGATGTCGCCGGGCTCACCCGGATCAAGGGCATCGGCAAGAAGACCGCGGAGTTGCTCGTCGTCGAGCTGCACGAGAAGTGCGAGCTCTTGATGCTGTCGTGGAACGTCGAGGGCGGGGTCCGGCCGGTCGCGACCCATGCCGGCGCGGCGCGCGCGAAGCCCGGATCGCACCTCCGGCACCCGCTGCTGGGGGAGGTCATGGCCGCCTTGATCAGCATGGGCTGGCGGCCCGCGGAGGCCGAGCAGGCGGTCAGCGAGCTCCCGGTCGGCGACGGCGCGTCGATCGAGACCCTGCTGCGCCAGGCGCTGCGCAGCATGCCGCGATGATCGCGATGACCGCGATGACCGCGCCAACCATGACAAGATGACCCCCGGCCGTGGCACGCAAGAAACATATCGACGAAGCAGCCGGCGCGGCGCCCGAGGCCGCGCGGGAAGTCGCGGCCGCCGAGCGGGTTGGCGAGAAGGCCTGGCAAGCGGCGCTGCGCCCGCGGACGTTCGGCGACTACATCGGCCAGCACGATCTGATCGACAACCTCAAGATCTCGGTGCGCGCCGCCAAGCAGAACGGCTGGACGCTCGATCACTTCCTGTTCGCGGGCCCGCCGGGCCTGGGCAAGACCACGCTGGCCCACGTGATCGCCAACGAACTCGGCGTCAACCTCCACGTCTCGAGCGGCCCGGCGATCGATCACAAGGGCATGCTCGCGTCGCTCCTGACCTCGCTCGGCGAGGGCGACGCGCTGTTCATCGACGAGATCCACCGGCTCGCGCCGATCGTCGAGGAGAACCTCTACCCGGCGATGGAGGACTTCCGGTTCGACCTGTTCATCGGCGAGGGCCCGCACGCCAAGGCGGTCACGATGCAGCTGCCGCGGTTCACGCTGCTCGGGGCCACGACGCGGATGGGCCTGCTCTCGGCGCCGTTGCTCGACCGGTTCGGGTTCCACTGGCAGCTGCGCTACTACGATCTGCCCGACATGAAGGCGATCGTGAAGCGCTCGGCGCTGCTGATCGGCGTGCCGATCGACGAGGACGGCGCCACCGAGATCGCGAAGCGGTCGCGCGGCACCCCGCGGATCGCCAACCGCCTGCTGCGCCGGGTGCGCGACTTCGCGACCGTCGAGCGCAACGGCCAGGTCGACGGCGACATCGCGTCGTCGTCGCTCGATCGGCTCGCGGTCGATCACGCCGGGCTCGACGCGCTCGATCGCGGCTACCTCTCGGTGATCTGCGAGCGGTTCGACGGCGGGCCGGTGGGCATCGAGGCGGTCGCCGCGTCGCTGTCCGAGGAGCGCGGCACGCTCGAGGAGGTCGTCGAGCCGTTCCTCCTGCAGGTCGGCTTCATCGCGCGCACCCCGCGCGGCCGGGTCGCGACGGCGGCGGGCTTCCAGCACATGGGGCTGACCGCGCCGAGCAAGGCCCCGACGGGCGGCCAGGGCGGCGCGCAGGGCCGGCTGTTCTAGCGGCGTGGGTTCGCCCGTGGGGAACATTTGGCCCTCCACGTCGGAGGGATCTGAGCTAAAGTAGCGAGGTGTCTCGTGTCTATTCAGCCCGCGTCCGCGGAGGCGTCGTCATTCCCGACGGCGTGATGCTACCCGACGGTACGGCCGTCACGATTGCGGTGAACGACGAGCGAGAGGCCGAGGTCGAGCTTACGCCCGCCGAACTCGCCGAGCTCGATGACGCAATCGCCGACGCAGATCGTTCGGAGTCGGTCTCGTCTGCCGTTGTCCTGGCTGAACTCGATCGTATCGCCCGCGCCGCTCGGTAGCGATCCTTCGCGATGAGCTACGAAGTCCGTTGGATGCCCCGCGCACGTCGTCAGGCAGCAGCGGCGCAGCGATGGTGGGTGAGCAATCGCGAGTTTGCGCCAACGATGCTTCGCGACGAACTTGCTCGCGTCATCGGTCTGCTTCAAGCCAATCCTGAACTGGGGCTTGCCATCAAGGGGCGCCAGATCCGTCGGGTTCTTCTCCCTGACACGGAACAGCTCCTCTGCTACCGCGTGCGCCCTCGTGCCCAGCGGGTCGAGATCATCGCGCTATGGGGCGCTGCGCGAGCTTTCGGTCCCCCGTTGCCGCTCCGGTAGCAGGTTACCTTCAGCCTGGCCAGTTGGGGGCGAACCTGACCGGGGGGCGAACCTGCGCTAGACCGGCCCCAAGTGCCGCGGACCGACCCACACCGCGCCGGCGGCGATGAGCCGCTTGATCTGATCGGGGTCGGCGCCCAGCTCCTCGAGGAAGTGGGTCGAGTTCATGTCCTTGACGTCGTGCACCCAGACGCCGCGGATCCCTAGCTCGTGACGCGCCAGCCGATCGGACGCCAGCGTGTCGGCGACGAGGTAGTCGGACGAGCTTGCCGCGGCAGGCAGGGTGTTGATCGTGATCCGCACCTTCCTGGCGACGAGCGCGGCGGTGATGCGATCAAGGTCAGCCTCGGCCATCGACAGTTCGTCCATCCCACCAGGCTACGCCCTCGGACGGCCCTGCGTGAGGGTAGTTTTTACCTGGCCACGATGCCGGGGCCTGGGTCGGACGGCCCCGTGACAGGAACGCTCGCGGTAGGACGCCCTCCCCGAGCGTGGCCTTGCGCCCGACGCTACCAGGTCCGCCGCAGCGGGTGTGCCTCGGTGGTGAACACCACGTGGTCGAGATCGACCGCGCCGTCCGGCGCGAGGAGCAGGTACAGATACTTGAGCGTCTCGGCGAGGAAGTAGCTTGGCATCAGGTCGCCCTTCGCCATGGTCTCGACGCTGGTCAGCACCGTGAAGCCATCGCCTGCGCGCGCGCGCGCACCCAGCGCGTCGAGGAACGCCTTGCCCATCGCGAGGTACTGCGGATCGCCGGTCGCGCGCCGCAGGTACCAGGCCGACTCGATGATCTCGGGCCGGAGCGGGTACCCGGCGTCGCGGATCGCCAGGGTGCGGTAGTCGATCAGCTCCGGCTCGATGCCGCGGAGCTGCCACATCCGGAAGCACGATGCCTCCAGTCGCCGCGCCCGCTCGAGCTCGCCGCCGAGGACGAGGACGCCCGGCAAGAACGCGTGCAGCGCACCGAACTCGGTCGCGGTCCGCCGGCCGGAGGCCATGTCGACCTGGCCGTACCACAACCCGCCGGCCCCCTCGTCGGCCAGGTACGCGTCGATCGCGGCGATGCTGGCGCGCGACATGCGCCCGATCTCCTCGTCGTCGAACAGGATCGCTCCCTTGAGCAGGTACTCGTAGTACGAGTCGATGCCACCGCCGACATGGCTCGCCGGGCTGGTCCACCGCCCCGACTCGACGTCGATCTCCTCGCCGACCAGCCCGAGCGTCGAGCGCCGCGCGTACAGCGCCACCAGGGCGGCCTTGGCCTTGTCGTAGTACACGGGCTTGCCGGTCAGCTTCGACAGCGCGCCGAACTCGAGGATCATTGTTCCGATCTCGGCCGGGTTGGTCCTCGCACCGGAGGCCTTCCCGGTCTTCAGGTTCACGTACATGTACGGCATCCCGGTCGGCGAGCCGAAAACCGGCAAGAGCCGAGCGCCGAGATCATCGGCCAGCCGCAGCAGCTGCGCGTCCGCGGTCAGCTGATATCCCGACAGGAGCCCGCCCAGGACGCGGATCGTGATCTCGAAGTTCTTGACCGTGACATCCTGATCGAACGACATCCGCTCGTCGATCAGCGTGCGCGCGGCGTTCGCCTCGTCGGACAGCCCCATCATCACCAGCGTGTCGAGCGCATCGACCGGCGTGATCAGGAGCGGCGCGCCGTACCAGTCGCGCGCGGTGTGCGTCACGGGCCTGAGCTCGTCGTGGCCCCACGCGTCCCGAGCGTACGCGGCCCACGATCGCCGCATCTCGTCGCGCACGCGCCCGGCCATCGCGGTGCGATCGATCGGCGGCGTGGGGGCATCCTCGCGCTTGGCCGGTACGCCAGCGGTGACGGGGCCGCCGGGCCCCGCGCAGGCAGCCAACGACAGGACCAGGGCTCCGAACCGGAATGTCATGACGGTCCCTCGTTTGTCGCCGGTCGGGCTGCGGAATGGAAGCCTCGCGCGCGCGACGTCAGCGCACGGCCCGCTCACCGGGGCGCACGCGGGGCGGCAGCCGTGGTAGCGATCGGTGGACAATGCCAGCGCGCGGGCCAGCGCGTGGACGGCCGACGCGCGGTGCTGCAGCAACCGTGGTGGGGACGGCCGACGAGCTTCGAACTCCGGCGCAACCTGCGTTACCTCGGTCGCGGGGCCGCCAATCGCGAGTCTGTGCCAACGATGCTTCGCGACGAACTTGCTCGCGTCATCGGTCTACTTCAAGACGGCCGGACGGTACGCGCAGCGCGACGAAGTCGGCGTCACATGCGCGCGCTCAGGAGCGCGCCACGCCGCCTTTGCGCTTGAGCCCGAGTCCGTGCAAATACAAATCGGGGACGTTGTACGTACCGTCCCCGCGCAACGCGAGGATCCGAGTTGAACCAGATTGTCCAGGACTTCGCCCACGTCCCGGCCGGGTGGGCGAATCGATTCGGGTCCGTTCACCCCGGGGATGGATCCCCAGTCCCCATCGAAGTTGCGTCCGATCATGCGCGAGACCTCGCGCTCGGTCCAAGGGACCTGCGGGTCCTCTCCAAACCTCTGCATGAGGCTCGGGATCCAAGGGAATTCATGCCTTGCTGCTCCAAGCACGAAGTCGGTCGACACCACATCGAGGGCGCGGCGCAGCGCGACGTGCTCGAGCAGGCGTGACCCGGTGGCGCGTGTATCGGAGATCGCTTCGGCAGCGGCCTTCTCGACGAGCTGGATCAGAGATCGCGGTACGACACGGCTATTGCTGTCGCGCAACTTGTCGAGCATCCACGAGTAGGTCACGCCTTTCTTCGGGTTGGCGCCCATGTAGCGGTGCGCGAGGCGCTCGATGAATGGCCGGGCATCCTCATCGGTGGTCAAGATCGGCAAGCTCCCCAGCTCGGGATCGTCACGGAGGGTCACCTGGCCTGCGAAGTGCTGGCGGAGTGCATCGTCGCGGTTGACGATGTGCTTGATCAGCACGCCGTACAGGTTTCGATTGCTCCAGGTCAGCTCGATACGATTTGCCGCCAGCTTGGCGACATCGGCTCCTGCGACACCGCGGTTGTGCCGGTAGAAGTCGGTGCGCATGAAGATCTTTGGTCGGAGGCGCTGCCACCGCCGAGCAAAGGTCACCCACAGATTGATGAGTCCAGAAACGACGGTGCCCAAGGATGCCCAGTCGAGCGACACCGTATCGAGCTCGTCGTACGAAACGACGAGCCAGCGCCGCTCGGCTTCGAGCCGGTTGTCAAGCGTGTCGAGGGCGTCGATCAGATCCGCTCGGGCGGATCGGAAGGTCGCCAGGATCTCTTCTGGTCGAGTCGCTCGAATCCTGCACAGCGCTGAAACCTTGTCCACGCCAACCAGGTGCGTGTCGAGCCGACGGACCAGGAACGCGAGCCATAGGTCCGAGATGTCTTGTGGGTGATCGCGGTGCGCCGCGACAAATTCACGCCATGTTCCGGACTCGGGCCCGTCCTTGCCAAGCGGCCATGCCTCGACCCAGTCGGCGGCTTCGTTTGCCATCCGACTTCGGGGAACATAGCGTGCAAGCAGGTTGCGGAGCTGGACATCTTTGAGGACATCCTTGAGGTGGCTCTTGCCGGCGCCGCGGTCACCGATGACCAAGACGACCTCGGGCTCGATGGCTCGCAGGTGCTCGGGGATCGGGTACAGCGTCCGCCGCTGGGTGGCCGGATCATAGGAGTGGGCATCCGCCACGCCGGCACCCAGGTTCTGGAGCAGCTCGAGCAGCCTCAGCCGGGCCTCGCGGGACAGCGCCATCAGACATCCTCGGGATCTGGCTTGGCGGCACCGCGACCGCTCAGGCGTGCGTCGATGCGCGCGCTGATAGCTCGGTAGGGGGCCTCGTCCATGATGTCGACAATGTCCGCCAGGTCCCGAAAGTCGGCGAGGCGCTCGCGATAGGGAACTGCGATCGCATGGTGAGGTGCGTCCGGGAGCTCGAGGTCATCGAGCAACCAGGTCGCATCGTCGGACGACCCTGTGGCAGGATCGCCCGTGGGGCGCTCGTAATAATGGAAGCTGAAGATGTCCTCGACGCGCGCGTCGAAGAAGCTCCTCGCGGCCTCCCCGCCGCTCGAGCTCCCCGGGAGCATCGCCTGCACGAGGACGCATTCGCCTTGCGGGAGCCCGGCCTGCAGGCGGTCGGCGCCCAGACGGTGGACGATCCGCCGGAGGCCGTCGAGCGCCTGATCACTCGCCGTCGAGAACACCACATGAACGTCGGCCAACGGGCTCAGCATGAACCCCGAGATCGGTGACAAGCCGGCTCGGCAATCGGCGATGATCAGCTCGGGCTTCAGTTCGGCCCGGATCCGAGCGAGCAGGATCCCGACAGGGTGGTTCTCGACGACTTCATCGTCGCGAAGGTCGAGATCGATCTTTGCGAGCTTCCGCAGGTAAAGCTCGTCGATCTTGCCGACCGGAAATACGTCGATGGGTTGCTCGCCCACCAGCTCGGCGCGAGCGCAGACATGGCGGTATTCGGTCATCGGGTATGAAGCGCGATGCTCGAGGAGGAAATCGACCGTGCCCCAAGGGTTTGGCATGCCGCCGGCTTCGGTCCCCAGGAGCCTTCCCAGTCCAGGCGCGTCGAGGTCAAGATCGATCGCGACGACACGTCGCCCGGCCTGGGCCTGTCGTAGCGCGTAGGCCGCCGCCGCGGTCGTACGGCCCATCCCTCCCTTGAAGGAATAGAACGCGATGACAGGCGCGCTTGCCTGGAGGTCGGTCGGCGCGGCCTGCGATGGTGCCCTGAGCGGCATGAACCACGAGGTCCTCGACCGATGGCGGTCGACATACCTCAGGCGCTCGCTGGCATCGGGCAGTCGCGTCCCGGCGTCCCAGGCTTGTTGACAGATATCATGGTCAGGCGAGGGCGCGGCTTCGCTGGTGACCAGGTGACGGCCCGCCCAGAAGCCGGCACACGCCTCGACCAGTTGCTGCTCGATCGCCGGCCACTCGGCATCGAGGCGCTCGTTGTCCCCTGCGTCGCGAAGCCACAGGACGAGGTGAAAGGTACCGAACAGGTCATCGATGATCGCGGCTCGGGCCAGCCAGGGCAGGCCGAGCAGGTCGTTGACGATCGCCGTGATCGCAGTCGATGCCTCGTCGTAGTGGATGATCCTTGGCATCTACAGCACCCCGTCGAGGCGCATCTGGCCGACCGTTCGAGCGTAGATCTGCTTGGTCTCGGAGAGCATCTGCTTGCTCACCGCGTCGCTCACTCGGCCTGGCTGCGAGTATCGCAGCGATGGCCTCCAGGTAGAGGCCACCCTCGCCGGAAGCGCGGCGGGTACATATCTTGCCGAGCGTGCGGTCGCGAGCGCACAGACTCGATTCAACTCACCAAAGAGGTCGTCGATGCGATGGCCCAGCGCCTCGACGGAGCCTTCAGCGTTCCGCAGCTTCACCGGATCGTGTCTCCGCGCAGGATCATCCCAGCTCGCTTCGTGCAGCAGCAAGGACTTGAAGGCGCACTCCACGACGTACCCGGTGTGATAGGCGCAGCCATCTGAACGCCCGGCGCGATCGAGGACTTCAGCGTCGTCGAGGTGTTTCTTCGACGCGTCAGGGTAGTCGTCGTGCTTCAGCGCCAGCCGTGACATCGAGCGGCAAGATACACGGTCCCCCGCCGTGGCGCCCCTGGGCGCGGCTGGACTCACGCCGCGGGCTTCGCGCTCGCTGCTCGCGGCCCGTTACTCGATCCGCGGCGGCGTGTCCGTGGCGTCAGGTTGACCGGGTGGGGGCGAACCTGACCGGGGTTGCTTCGTGGAGGCAGGAACCGAGGGGCTAACGTCATGAGATCGCGTGGGGTGGATTGGCCGATTTCTTGATACGCCGGCAGGGATGTTGCTGCCCCGACAAGTGCTCCCCGGTCAACTCTACCTCGGGATCTCCCCACTTCCTCGGTCGGGGGGCGCCCCGGTCGCGGGGCAACCCGGTCGGGGATCTCCCCGGGATCTCCCCGGTTACTTCGGTTGCATGGCAACCCCGGTCGGGGATCTCCTGTGTGCGGGGTGCACTGTCACCGCCCGCGCATCATGGCTCGTTGGTCACGAGGATCGCCCGCGTGTAACCCCGAGCTATCGTGGGATGGGCATCCAGCCTTGATGGTGCGGATGTTGCGCCAGTGTCGGTCGAAGTGGTCAATGTGAAGGTCCATTCCATCAACAAAATAGCGTATCACCGCGTCGTGACAGGCTGCCGCATCGTCGCGGCGGCTGCGCAGCGAGGAAGCTCGGAGAAGGCCTGGCGCTCGTGCACGAGCCGAACGGTGGCTGGTTCACCGAGCGTCTGCCCCCGACGGGATTCCCCATCAAACGTGTAGACATAGTTGACCTCGAAGTTGATCGGCTCGTCAACCCTGTCGGCTGCCGTCGATATCGAAGCCTCGGACGTGGGTATGCGTTCGTCGGCCGGTGCCAGCGCAGCGACCGGCACTGCGACGTGGTACCGCTGGCCTGGCGCGAGGGTCGAGTCCGAGGAGATCTCCTCGCCGCCGCCCGTTGCCGGACGATGGCGTCGACCAAAGAACTGCTCGAAGACAGCCTCCGGAGCGCTCGACCGCCACAGCTGCGCGACCAGGTGGCGGTAGATGTCTCCGGTCGGCAGGCGATGCCCCGCGCCGACGTTGGCGATCTCGAGCACCACGTCGCGCTCGGTGCGGCACCACGTCGCGGAGATCGCGGCTCGCAGCAAGCCGAGATCGTGGCCTCCTGGAAAGCCGTGACCGTAGCGGGTGGCGTGACAGCCCGCGCAGCCGGCCGCATCGCCTGCATACGAGCTATCCCGGAACTCCGTCACGGTGGACTGCATTGGATGGTGCGTCATGCGCACGGCCTGGCCGCTCGGGCTCAGGATGGGGAATGTGAACTGATGACAGTCTCCGCACATCGCCGGGCTGTTGAAGCTGGAGTCGACGATCGTGGCGTGCGGAGAGTTTGCATGCTTGTGGCCGGAAACCAATGTACCGGCACGGACGTGGCATGCGGCGCAGCTGACACCTTGCCGGGCCAGCCTTGGGTCACCCGCGGCGAGATCGGCTTGCTGCGCGGCAAGCGGCGCATGGCAGTTGACGCACCAGGCGCGCGGTCCATCGGCGTACTCGCGCACGAACAGGGCATTGGTCCAGGCCGTTGCATGGCGGCTCGCGATCCACTCGTGGTGCTGGTCTTCGTGACAGCGGCGACAGGCGTCGGCATCGATCAGATCGCGCGCCGTGGTGCCGGTCTCGATCGGTTGCTGCCCACCGGGTGCACGCGCTTGCCAGAGCGGCGGCGCCGCGACCGGGACGGAGGACGGGGCCGGCGTCGTGCGCCCACAGGCCGCGACGAGGCGGATCGCAGCGATGACGCATGCAAACGCGCATGCTCGATCGCGTCGATCGAGCTCAGCACCATGCCGCGGTGTGCCGCCGAGCGCTGCCTGGCAGGTCACCTGGCTGGGTCCTTCGCCTTGACCACCTCGACAGTTGCCTCGGGCTCGATCGACCGGCCTCCGATGATCTTGTTGCCTTCCCATCGATAGCCATCGACATACTGAAAGCCGCTCATATGTCCCTCACCTCGACGCGCGATGAGGGTCAAGCGGCCTTGGGGGTCGAAGACCATCAGCTCTTCGTCGAAGTAGACCGAAGGGCCGTTGTCAGGGCCAGCGCGGTATTCCCCGCCCCCGCATGTGAGGAACAGTACTGCGATCACGGGAGCGGGGGACTTGTCATCCGTGCGCTGGGCTCGGCTGACCCAGGCCGCGGGCTCGCAGAGCTTCGTGCGGGCGAGCGCGCGATACTTGCTGACCGGGAGTCCCTTTTGTTCGATGACGCGAAGGTTCGCGGCGGAAAACACCGAGATGCTCCCGATCTTGGGCGTGTGCAGCCGAGCGGCTGGCCTATCATAGGGACCTGGCTCCCCGAAGACCGCGGGATCCAGGTCGGCGCTGCCGAACGTGTCTGGCACCTTGCGATTGTCCGTGGGTGCGAATTGCGCCGGTGACATCGCGTCGAGGTTCTGGACAAGGTCGCGTGCAGTTGCCAGCGCTGCACTCCATTCGGCGAAGCGAGGTTCCAGGGCGGCGACCTCCAGGATGTGCTTCGGCCACACATCACTATCGGAGCTATCACCCTTCATTGCGAGCTCGGCGGCGGCTGGATCCAGGCGCTTCGCCGTGCTGGTGTACGCGGGATACAGGGGAAGTTCCTTGCCTTGCGACCCTGCGAACTGCTTGGCTGCGGCCGCGCGCTCCTTGCGCCAGTTCAGCAAGTTGGCGCGCTTGGCCTTCTCCGCCGCCGGATCCTCGGGCACCACGGAGGTCGCGAACACCTGCACATCGGAGATCACGAGGTACGGGAACTTCGAGCCCTCATAGGCCGAGATGATCTTGATCTCGACGCCCTGGAACAGCCCGGCGGGTGGTTCGCGAGCGGGCTCCGCGGCAGCCGAGCGCGGCTGCTCGATCGTGATCTCCTGCCATCCCTGCGTGTTGGTGAGCACCGCCTTCTTCTCGACTCCCGAGGGCACGAGCTTGACGAGGATCTCCTTGGCCTTCGCGTTGGCCTTGAACAGCGCTGCGGACTCCTGGTAGCCATTGCGAATGCGCAGCCGCACCCTGGTGGCCTGCTCGAGCGGCGTCACCGCGATGCGAACCCATTCGCCGAGGCCATTGCCCTCGGCACCCTCGGCCCAGCCGGTGGTAGGGTCGTCATCAACCAGGTAGTTGGGGTGGTAGTTCTCCTGGAACCGGTTCCAGTCGTTCCACAGAAACGAGCTGGCCTCCGTGGAATCACTGAACAGCCGACGTTCGGTGGGTTTGTCAGGCGGCTTCGTGCCGGCGTCGGGACCGGCAGCGGCCAGCGATGTAAGACCCCACGAGCCGAGAACCAGCCACACCATCATCCGCTTCACGTCGCACCTCCCGCGTCTGCGCCGACGTTGTCACAGGCAGGGCCACCGGTACAAGGGAGGTGTTCCGGCGGCGTGCGCGCCGAGCGAGGACGCGCCCAGGCCGCGCTGGAGCGAACCTTGCCTGACGACGGCTGATCGCCGGCGAGCAGGGCGAGTTCGTGCTGCCCCGATCCTGGCCGCGCTGCAGGAGCGGATTGTGCGCCACATCACATCTGGGCAGCCCGGGGCGAGGCCCGGACGAACGAGGGCGGGGCTGCAGCCGCCACGGGGGCCTGGGGATGGCCGGCCGTTGGGTGTATCGTCGGCGCCGAAGCACGGGCTTCTCGGGGGAACGATGCGCTCGATGAACCACGCGTGTGTACTCGGGCTGGTAGTAGCGCTCGCCGCGGGCTGCGGCGACAACAAGGGATCCGGTCTCGTCGTGGAGACCACGGTCGCGAAGCGGACCGTCACCGCGGGCGAGCGGGTCGGCGTGCGCTGCGCGGTGCTCGACGAGTTCGGCCACCCAGCGCTCGACGCGCACGGCCAGCCGCTCACCGACCAGGTCGAGTTCGCCATCACCTATCGGCACGAGGACGCGTTCTCGACCGACGGCGACGGCCAGGTCATCGCGGTGCGCGCGGGCACGGCCACGGTGCGCTGCGCGGCGCCGGCGCTCGGGCTGGTCGACCCCGAGCCCGAGGACATCGAGATCGCCGCCGGCCCGCCGGTCCGCGTGATCACCCAGCTCGCGAGCGGCACCTCGAGCGCGGGCGACCCGGTCGACGTGACCTGCCTGGCGTTCGACGCGTTCAACAACGCGGTGCAGGGCTTCGAGCGCACGCTCGCGCTGTCGCCGTCCGGCGCCGGCACCACGACGACGGCCGACGCGGTCACCGCGGATGTCGCCGGCGAGTACGAGGTGACGTGCGTGGTCATGGGGGCGGCCGACGTCGCGGAGGATCTGCTCGACGTGGTGCCCGCCCTGCCGAGCTCGCTCGTGGCTTCGGTCAGCCCCGAGCGCAGCGTGTACGCGGTCGACGAGCAGGTGACGCTCGTCGCCGCAGCGCACGATCGGTTCGGCAACCGCGTCGACGACGTCGCGCTGTCGTACGCCTCGGCCCCCGGCGTCCCGGCCCCGTCCGAGGCGCAGTTCCGGTTCGCGGCGGACGGGGCGTTCGCGCTGTCGGCGATGGTGACCTCGCCGACGCTCGACCAGACCCCGCTCGCCACGTCGCAGACGGTGTTCGTGGACTCGGCCGGTCCGACGATCCAGTGCATGCGCGCCGATGCGCCGTCGCAGCCGTCCGAGGCGTACATGATGCAGAGCGCGCCGAGCACGCTCGTCGTCCCGGTCCGCATCGCCAGCGCGTTCCAGGTCCAGTCGGTCACGATCAACGGCACGCCGGCGACGTTCAACGCGGGCACCGGGAACTACGAGGCCGGCGTCCCGGTCGGCTTCGGGATGAGCTTCGTCGACGTCGTGGCGAAGGACCAGTTCGGCCGCGAGAACAGCACCACGTGCTTTGCGCTCGTCGCCCCGAGCTTCACCGCCGAGAGCGCGACCATGGCGGGGGCGATCGGGATGCGGCTCGATCCGTTCGCGATCAGCGATCCGACGACGACCGGGCTCGACAGCCTCAACGACATCTTCCGCACGGTCCTGCGCAGCGCGCAGCTGCGGTCGCTCGTCAACGGCGGCCTCATCGCCGCGAACCCGATCAACAGCGGCGGCTGCGGCATCTTCGCATGCTCGCCGACCGTGACTTACAACGCCGGCTCGGTCCAGTGGGATCCGGCGTCGAGCTCGCTGGCCCTGGTCACCGGCGGGCTCCAGGCCCAGGTCACGCTGCCGAACGTGCGGCTCACCGTCAATGCGTGCGGCACGACGTGCTGCATCGGCGGCTCGACGATCAGCGTGACCGCGAGCTCGATCAGCGCGACCGTGAGCTTCAGCCTGCGGCTCCAGGGCGGCGTGCTGCGCGCCGCGCTGCAAGGCACCCCCAGCGTCACGGTCGGCACGGTCGGGCTGAACGGCTCGGGGTTCTGCGGCCTCATCATCGACCTGCTCGAGAGCTTCTTCACCGGCCCGGTCCGCGACGCGGTCCGCAACGCGCTGACCAGCTTCATCAACAGCAACGTCGCGCCGCTGCTCGATCAGCTGGTCTCGAGCCTCGACATCACCACGCTCGGCCAGTCGTTCTCGGTGCCGCGCCTCGACGGCTCCGGCAACCTCCAGCTCCAGTTCGGGCTCGCGTTCTCGTCGTTCGACATCACCACCGCGCGCGCGCTGCTCGGGATCGGCACGCGATTCACGCCGGGGACGGTCGGGCACAACCGCCCGAGCCTGGGGATCCCGGGGCGCACGGCGACCGCGCTGCTCGATCCGCCGGGCACCAGCGGCACGCGCTCCGTCGGCCTGTCGCTGTACGAGGGCGTGCTCAACGAGGTGCTACACGCGCTGTGGCGCGGCGGGTTCTTCCAGGCCACGCTCGCGGTCGGCCCCGGCACGGCGACGCTCGACGCGCGGCTGCCCCCGGTCGTGGCGATCTCGGGCAACCAGGCGCAGCTGATGCTCGGCGGGATCGACGCGACGATCCGGATCCCGGGCGTCATCGACACGCCGATCCCGATCTTGTTCGGCGGGCGCGCGACCGCCTCGGTGACCCTCACCGGCGAGACCCTCAGCTTCGGCAGCCTCACGCTCGACCAGCTGTTCGTGTCGTTCCGGGCCTCGCTCACGCAGCCCCAGCGCACCGCGATGTCGAACTTCCTGACCCAGGTCCTCCAGGGCGTGCTCGCCAGCGCGATCAACAATGGCCTGCCCGCCTTCCCGATCCCGACGTTCGCGCTGCCGGCGAGCGCCGCCCAGTTCGGGCTGCCGGCGGGGGCCCAGCTGGGGATCCTGAGCCCGCAGCTCGCGACCTCCGGCATGCACTTCGTGCTCACCGGCTCGTTCGGGGTGAGGAACTGACGGTGCGCGCCCTCCGCCTGTCGAACCTGCGGCTCGCCGCGCTCGGGTGCCTCGGGCTCGCGGCCTGCGGCTCGCACGTCATGGACCCGGTGGTCCCCGCCGTGGTCACCCTGACGGTCACGTCCCCGGCGCCGGGCACCGAGCTGCTCGGGACCGAGCAGCCGATGATCGTCGTCGCCGGGACGGTCGCCACGACCGACCTCGCGCAGGGCGCGCCCGAGGCGTGGGTCAACGGCGCGCGCGTCGACGTCGTGGACGGCGCGTTCACGGCGAAGCTCGTGCCCGAGGTCGGGATCAACCACCTCAAGATCGAGGGCGGCAACGGCGTCGGCGACCTGATCGGCCAGGAGTTCGACGTGACGTGGGCGCCCGGGTACCTGCCGCCGCTGCCCGGCCAGACCGGCTTCGACCTCGCGGGCGCGCTCGAGCTGCGGCTCGGCCAGCGGTTGTTCGACGCGCGGCTGTTCGGCACCACGCTCGATCTGTCGACCGATCCAGTCGTGGCGCACGACGTGGCGTCGGCGCTGGAGCTGATCCTGTGGCACGTCGACCTCGCCGGCCTGATCGGGGGCGGCATCCACGCCGGCGGGGGCAGCGCGGCGCTCGACCTCACGATCCCCTCGGTCACGCCGTCGAACATCCTGGTCGACGCGCGCATCACCGGCGGCGCCGCGCCCGGGATCGATCTGACGATCGATCTGCTCGGCGTGGTCCTGGCGACCAACGGCAGCTTCACGTTCGGCGGCCGCACGCTCGTCATCGCCGGCGGCATCACGGGCGACCTCCACGCCGCGGCGCGGCTCACGCTCGGCACCGCCGCCGACGGCTCGATCCACGTCGGCGTCACCGGCGTCACCGCCACGGTCGGGCCGCTCGTGCCGGGCTTCACGGGGCCCGACGCCGACGAGCTCGACGCGCTCCTCACGATCGCCGGCACCAGCTTCCAGGGGCTCATCGATGGCCTGCTCACCGACCAGCTGATCCCGACGTTCACCGATCGCCTGCCGCCGCTCCTCGAGTCGCTGCTCGGCGCGGCCGACCACCTGCTCGACCACCTCGAGTTCACGCTCGACACCGGGCTCGGGACCCCGGTCACGCTCCAGCTCGGCGGCCACCTGGGCGGGCTCGACGTCGCCGCCGGCGCGACCGAGGGCCACGTGACCGTGCGCGAGGATCTGACGCTCCGCACCACGGGCGCGCCGATCCACCCGGCCTCGCGCGGCGCTGCGCGGCTCGATCGTTCTGGCGGCGACCCGGCGTTCAACACGGCGGGCGTCCACCTCTCGATGCACCTGGACTTCCTCAACGCCCTGCTCCATGCGCTGTGGAACGCGGGCATGCTCGAGGGCCAGCTGAGCGCCGCCGGGCTGACCGCGGTCGTGAGCGCGCGCCTGCCGCCGGTCGTGCGGCCGACGCCCGCGTCGTCGCCGTGCAAGATCGACGGCGAGCGCTGCGATGTCCAGCTCCAGCTCGGTCAGGTCGAGGTCCAGCTCCCCGGCTTCGAGCAGAGCTTCGCCATCAACGCGTCCGCCGGCGCCCGGATCGAGGTCTCCGGCAGCACGGTGTCGCTCGCGATCCAGCAGGTGCCCGACCTCCTCGTGTGGGAGACCTCGCCGGTGCCCGGGCGGCTCACCCCCGACGCCGTGCGCCAGCTGATCGCGACGCTCGTGTGGCCCAAGCTGTTCGGCGCGATCGGCAATAACCTGTCGATCTCGCTGCCGCTGCCCGATCTCGCCTCGCTGGGCCTTGGCACCCTCGCGCCGGGCCTGGCCAACGCGCAGCTCGTGCTCGAGGCGCGGCCGCGCCCGACCCTCACGGCGGGCCAGCTCATCCTCGGCGCAGATCTCGCGCTCACGACCCCGCGCCCCTGAGGCCACCGCGCCTCCTGACCTGTTCCAGTGCAGGACCGAATCGGCACCACGCGTCAGGCGTGCGGTCAGAGGGTGTGCACGAATGCGAGCAACGCGTCGCGATCATCCTTGCGCGCCGTCCTGAAGGCCTCGCGCGAGGTCATCGCCACCCCGGTCGGGATCTCCGCTCGGCATGCGTTCGAGTCGGTGATATGCTCGCTGAGATGGCCGATTGGATCGTTTCGAACCCCGGCGTCCTTGGTGGCAAGCCATGTGTCCGCGGAACCCGGATCAGCGTCGAGCTCATCCTCGAGCTGTTCGCCAGCGGTGCGGGACGTGACGACATCCTGCATGCGTACCCTCAGGTCACCGCGGAAGGTCTGATGGCTGCGCTTCAATACGCGGCTCGTTCGTTGAAGAACGAGGTTGTCTGGGATCTCAAGATCCCCGCATGAACCCGCTCGACCTACCGCTCCTCACCGACGAGAATATTCATCCCGACGTCGTGCAGGGCCTGCGAGCACGAGGCAAGGATGTGCGAACGGTCGTAGAGGAAGGCCTTCGCAGCTGTGATGACGTCGTCGTGCTCCGGCGCGCGCACGCGATGGGGCGCGTCGTCATCACGCACGACGCCGACTTCGGAAGGCTCGCCATCCAGGCCGATGAGCCCGTCACGGGAATCTTGTTTTTGCGGCCCGGGCATATCTTGCCGTCGTTCGTGCTTGGAGCACTCGCGGCGCTCGAAGCTTCGTCGATAACCGTGACGCCGCCGTTCATCGTGGTCGTCGAACGCAAGGACGATCAGATCCGGGTTCGCGTCCGTTCCAACACCTGATCCACGCGTCAGCGCGGGAAGCACCCCTGCCGAGGTTAGTTGCGGGAGAACCTGACCGGGGTTGCCTCGGCGGCGAACATCCACCACGACCACGGCTTCCTCGACGACGGCCACGGCAACCTCGACGAGAGCCGCCGCCGCGATCCGACCTGGGCCGATCACCTCGAGCGCGCCAAGTGGATCGCCAAGCTCGAGGCTGCCGAGCTGCTCCGCCCCGACCTCGTCGACGCTACCGCCGCGTATCGCCACTTCCTGTTCGGCGGCGGCGCCGAGCGCGACATCCAGTACGGCCGCTTCCTCGCCGGGGAAAGCTCCGGCCACACCGTGCTCGCGTCCGCGATGGAGGACACCCGGCTCGCCGCGATCCAGCGCCACGATCAGGATCTCGCCGGTGCTCCGCCCACCGAGGGCACGCGCGCCTTCCACGTCCGCACCGACGCAATCTCGGTAACCAGCGGCGACGCCCGCTACCCTTACCCGGCGACCGAGAACTGGCAGAAGGCGATCGGCGCCCACCGGCTCGAGCACCGACGCCGGCCCGCCCGCATTCTCGCGCCATTTCCACGTCGAGATGACGATCCACGCCGAGGACAGGTACAACTTCAACCCCGGTAACTTCGACATTGCCACCGGCATCCCCGACGACGCCAACGGCCGGTTCGAGCTGACCGGGCTCGGCCACGAGTACATGAACCGGGGGACGTACTCCCAGCCGTTCGACTTCGACGCTAACATGGATCCTGCAACCAGTTCGACCAGCACGTCGACACCGAGCGATCCGGGCCGAGGCAGCCGCACGAGTCGCCCGGCCGATCGGCGCCCGTACCCGACCACACGATAGCCGCGCCGATGTCCACTCCGATCCGCCACGACGATCTCGACGAGCTCCGCCGCCGCAACCTCGCCGTCCCGGCGCTGTTCCGGCGCGGTGCCTGGCTCACCCTGCCGCTCGGCGCGCCCGGCCGCGCTGCCACCCAGATCCTGGTCTGGCTGCCGGTCCGCGCCGACGGTCCTCCGGCCGCGGACACCGCGGACGCGCCGCCGAGCTGGACCGAGGTCGAGGCGGCGATCGGCGCCCGCCGCGGCCCGACCGCACGGACGATCCCGGCGGAGGCGGCCGCGCTGTGGGACGGCGCGCCGGCGATCGAGCACGCCGCCGCGGGCGACGCGTGGACGATCCACGGCGCCGAGTGCTCACCGGCGGCGTTCGGCAACGTGTTCTGGAAGCACGGATGGGCGGTCGCGACCTCCGCCGGCGTGCTGGTCAGTCTGGTGAACCAATGATCGCGGCCCGCGCGCTGGCGGCGGCCGCGGCGCTGGCGGCCGGCGCGATCGGGGCGCCGTGCTCGTCGTCGAGCTCCGGGAGCCGGGCCCGCGACCTCACCACCGACACCGACAGCCAGACCCTGCCCGATCGCGCCGCGCGGCTGGACCTGCTCACCCGGTACGTGCCCCCGCGCGGGTCGATCGTCGACGCCGAGTACGACATCAAGTTCCACGACCACAGCGGCGGCATGGTGCCCGGCCCGTCGGACTGGGACATCCGGGCGGTGATCGAGCTGGCCGGTGATCCGTCCGCGTGGACGGCGGGGTGGACGCCATGCCCCGCGCCCGCTGGCGGCGGCGAGCCGCCGGTGCCCGCGTGGGCGCGCGCGCTGCTCGCCCGCCGGCTGGCGTGGCAGCAGCCGCGCTCGGCGCCGCGCTGCGTCCGCGATCCCCGCCACGCCGGGACCACCGCGCGGCTCTACAATGACGATCACCTGATCGTCTACCACAGCGTCAGCGAGCTCTCGGCCGCGGACTAGCAAGTTAGACGGCCTCGTGGGGGGCCAACCTGACCGGGGTTGCCTCGCGGAGGCAGTTGTCATCACGGCTGGTGGTGGCGTGCGGCCACCGTGTCACAACCAGTACAGGCGCAGGTTGGTGAGCCACATCGCGGGACGCGTTCGATCGTGATCCAGTTTCGCACGACCTGGCCGACCGTGCCGAAGTAGTGCGCCAGCTCGGCGTCGTACCACCGCCGCGAGCCGTAGCGCGCCACGTCCTCGTTGAGCTCGAGCACGAGCCGCCCGCCCGGCGCGAGGAACCGGCAGACGTCGGCCACGAAGAATCGCCACTCCGGCGTCGACCACACGTTCGGCCGCAGGTGCCCGTTGAAGCAGACCTTGTGCGCGGTGATCAGGTCATACGACTGCGGCCCGAGGGCCGAGACCTCGATCGGCGTGTTCGCGGCGATCGTCAGATCGATCGTGGGGCCGATCCGGAGCGCAGCGCGCACCGCGGCATAGGCGATGGTCGTGGCGGACGACAAGCGGCTCTCGGGTACCTCGGTGGCATCGCACGAGTGACCGAGGTGCCGGCACACCGCGGCGAAGTAGCCCCCGCCGCATCCGAGATCGAGGATCCGTCGTCGCGGTGCGTCGTGAAGCCGTACCAGCAAGACCTTCACGATCGCGATCTCGAGCTTGCGGCGGTAGTCGCACAGCTCCTGGAGGTCCTCGGGTGCCCGCCGGTGGACGTGTCGCAACGAGCGCAATCGCTCGATGTCGATCGTCGATTCGATGTCCGCGAGCAACTGCCGCAGCGCGGCGGGCGGGGGCAACTCGCGAACCGCCTGCAGCGTCCGGTGCTGCCAGATGCGATGCCGGATCGCGACCGGCATCAACCGACGGAGCCGTGCCGCCGGGTGGACCAGGAACGGCAGCAGCTCGCGAAGATGCCCGGTGGGCAGCAGGGTTGGCACGCAGCGCGTTCATGCAAGCAGCATGCGTGAATAAGTTCACAGCGTTGAATGTGCCGGGC
The DNA here is from genome assembly GCA_032356425.1 of Cumathamnion decipiens. Lineage (NCBI taxonomy): Eukaryota > Rhodophyta > Florideophyceae > Ceramiales > Delesseriaceae > Cumathamnion > Cumathamnion decipiens. Next base: position 2,511 of record JAUKWE010070245.1, on the reverse strand, counting down.
CATGGCACCAGCGCTCGATGTGGCGATCACGCTACGACCATCACCGATGGTTGACCTTGATCCCGAGCTCGAGCAGCTGTGCATCGGTCAGCCATCGTCAGGCGAGGGCCGTCCGCGCGTCACCGGGTGGGTCGCTGGCATCCGGCGTTCGGGTAGCGCTGGTACCCACGCGAACCTGGCGAACCTGACCGGTCGGGGCCGGTCCCGGCACCACGCGTCAGGCGTGCGGGTCAGAGGGTCTGCAGGAATGCGAGCAACGCGTCGCGATCATCCTTGCGCGCCGTCCTGAAGGCCTCGCGCGCGGCCATCGCCTCGCCGCCGTGCCACAGGATCGCCTCGGCAAGCGTGCGCGCGCGTCCGTCGTGGAGGAACGTTGCACCGGCCTCTACCACCTGCGTGAGCCCGATGCCCCACAGCGGTGGCGTGCGCCACTCGCTCCCGGTCGCGAGCCAGTCCGGGCGGCTGTCGGCGAGCCCGTCGCCCATGTCGTGGAGCAGCAGATCGGTATACGGATGGATCGTCTGGTGCGCGAGGGCCGGGCTGGGCGCATCGCCGGTGACGAGGGTTGGCACGTGACAGCCCGAGCAGCCGAAGCGGTCGAACAGGACGCGGCCACTCCACGCGGCGGCGTTCCGTGGGGCGGCGACCGGCACCGCGATGGTCGCCACGTAGAACAGGGTGGCATCGAGCTGGTCGTCCGGGAGGTCGCGACTCGCGTCGGGGGCGGGAAACAGCCGGTTCGTGAGCCCCATGTCGCTGGCGAACGCGCCTGCGACCTGAACGTCGAGGGTGGTGACGTTCGCCTTCCAGCCGAACCGGCCGACCCTCGTCCCGTGCGTCGCCTCGCTCCACACGTGGTCGAGCCGGCCGGTGATGCCATCGCCGTTGGCGTCGTCGGGATCTTCGAGCGCGTGCAGCGTGTCCTCGGGGATCGCCGAGAGCAGGCCGAGGCCGATCAGCGGCTGCGCGATGCGGTACGAGGTCAGGGCGCCAGACGGCAGCGGGTCGCCGGTGGCTGTGCGGATCTCGAGCCGGGGCGTGCGCACGGGCGCGAGCTCGCCATCGCCGTACGCGACCACAGCTTCGTTCCATTGCAGGTTGATGACGACCTCGGGCGTGCCGCTGGTCGCGTGATCGTGGAGCTGCAGCCCGTAGCCGGGGACCGGGACGTCGCCACCCGGCAAGGCGCCTGGCCCGCTGAGCAGGCTCACGCGCACGAGCGCCTGCGAGCCAGGCCCGTTGGCGCCGGCGCGGCCATCGTTGCCGATCTGCGAGAGCCCGCGCCCGTTCGAGCCGTGACAGCCAACGCATGCGTCGTCGTTGAACAGCGGGCCGAGCAGCGGCGCCTGCCAGTGGAGGTCGAAGCGGTCCTCGCCTGCCGCCGCAAGTGCGAGCTCGTCTGCACGGAGGTTCGGGGCGGAGTGCGAGAACGCGGTCTGTGTTCGATCGTCGATCGTCGTCGCGCCGCCTTGGCGATCTTCGCCTTCGGTGTTGTCCCCGCAGGCGGAGAGCACGGCCACCAGAACCGCGAGCATGCCGACGCGCATGCTCGCATGGTAACTCACCTCCTGCGCTTGCAGGGCAGCCCCGACGAAAGTCCGCTCCTTTGTCCTGGGCGCCCGCGCCGACCATGGGTCCGGCGACCGTGGCGCGTTCCTCCTCGTGCTCGAACCTCGGTGGTTCTGCATCGGAGTGCAGCTTCTTCCCCGGCACCGGCAACGGCACGAACTACGAGTTGCACCACGTCCTCGTCCGATTCGTGAAGCGGGCATGCCGCGCGGGGCGCACCTCGCAAGCTCATCCCGGCTGTTATGCTACCGCAGCGTGATGCTGGCGCATGAAACGATCTGGATCGCGGTGCTGTCGACCCAGTAACGTGCGGCCCGGCGGCACGAGTCGACCTCGGTTCCGCATGTCCGACTTCGAAGGCGCGCCGCTCCTCGGCGCGCACGACGTCGCGATCGAGGCGTTCGGGCTGCGGACGCTCAACCGGTCGGTGCAGCTGGTCGGCGAACCGTGGCTCCCGCGTACCTGAGTTCACCGTGGGTGTCCTCCTCGGGGCGGCGATCGCACTCCCGGAGATCCTTCTTCACATCACACGTACAATGCAAAATTCCAAAAAAACGCACCACGCCTGCTGCCTTTTGCGGCGGTAGCGATGCTCAACAACGATTGAAGTGCATCACTGCCTCCGTTAGTATCGCCGCGTGCTGGAACGGAAGGTTGGAGGTGCAACGCTCACGAACAGTGACGGTGAACTAGCGCAGCAGGTATCGGGCTGGCAAACGAACACTCGTCGAGCAAGTGACGTATCCGGTAGCACCACAGACAGCGGCGCTTGCAACGGACAGGACCGCGGGGGAGGCTGCACCGGAGGCTAGCCGCAATGCCGGTCAGTTAGCGCGCCTCACCGTCGAGGGGCGCTTGCGCGCATAGTTGCTCATTTTGATCTTCACGGCACGCGGATAGCTGCGCTCTGGGCGTCGTGGCGGCAGGACGAAGCGGCGAATC